>SJJU01070329.1:0-26833 GCA_012932125.1 Conopomorpha cramerella
TCTGGTGACTTACTAAATTAGTGATATAGAACTACAAAAGTGAAGGCTGTCAAGTATCTATTTTATATTCTAAAATAGCTAAAAAACTATATAGGGAGTACATAGAAGAATAAATAATATTTGATTACTTTTCTGCCATCCTACTTAGGTATGTAGCACTCCCTCATACAGCGATCTGGGATGATACATAGAAATGCGTTCGGAAAAAAATGCTACGGCTGCGTTTAGAATACTGAAATAGCAGAATACATTTTTTTTTGTATTATTGTAGTATGCAGTATCTTCCAAAGCTTGCGGTATAAACTCTTCTTGGATATGTAATTAATGGTTATTTTACTGCCACTCGAAGGAAAAGCAAAACTAATTAAAGAGGATGCTTTAGTAGTTCGAAGAGTATCTTACGACTGGATGCCCCGCACGTGTGCAGTTTTATTATTTACGACATTACATTAAAAACGTCTAACATTATCAGTGTTTCTGTACTTTGTTATGCATGAATTACATACCTTCCTCTGGAATCACTCTATCTATTAACAAAAAAATATATATATCTATACTTATATACTAATATTATAAAGAGGAAAGATTTGTTTGTTTATTTGCATTGTATAGGCTCCGAAACTACTGAACGGATTTTGATGATTCTTACACTAAAAGACAGCTACGTTTTTCCAAATGAGCATAGGCTACTTTTTATATTGTCTAATTACATTTGGCTTTAAATATTGTAAATAAAAAATAAAATAAATATAAATATCGCCATTGTACCCGTGCAGAGCCGGGGCGGGTCACTAGTATTATATATACAGACAGACAGCCGGAAGCGACTTTGTTTATGATATGTAACGATAATAATGATGATCTAAAAAAGAATAACCCATCGCAGAAATACTTATAGAATAAGAAATTGAATTCCAAAATGGTATATATAGTATAAGCCAATCAAGTGATACAGGTTAATTAGTGTTTATAAGTGGAAACATGTCGCTGTTGATGGAGAGCCTTGGCCTCGACTCTGCGTTAGCAACTGCTACCAGCGACGTGGTGCAAGTGTTCCACGCTGTACTGACTGCTGCCACATACGCCGTCATTGACTGGCCACCAAATGCTCAAGTTAATGGTAGGTACTTTTCCCCCTTTACTCCGGCTCCGAGAAGGAAAGGGCATAGGCATATGAACTCTATGCTGCCGTGGCATCGGTTTATTCTGGTCTCCAAGTGAAGCTTAGCTTGGAGCGGATGATATGGGGAATGGACGACATGGCTTCGAGTTTACGCCACTTCCTCCCTAATGGACCAGAGAAGACCATCATGGTGTTTTAGATACCCTTTGGGTACATATAAATACATCTTTATGTAATGTAAGAGTTGTTTATGTATGTTTTTCTGTGTATTGTGTATGATAATTATATTATATAGGTATGTGACGTATTTAGTTTCATTACTATATTTTAAACCTTTTTGTGTGTTTTTTGTTTGTTTCTACTTACGTTTTTTAATAAGTATGAGCAATAGATTTAAGATAGCATAATTGTTAAAACGTTCTCTACTGCACACACAACTTTTCACCACAACTTGGGTTGACTGATATAAAATGCACCATTTGTACTTTTATTGTTCAATAAATATTTTTAAATAAAATGAAAAAAACATAATGTACACTTTACATAATCGATTTGTCTTAAATAGACTTGGGCGTGTGGTCCAAAAGTTTTGTCTCGTTATGTTATTCGGTCAAGTATGGTGCACAGAACTCTTTGCATTTTGTAGTCCCAATATAGGAAAAACTTTTCTCCACAGACTGCTCTTATTTCGACTTCATAATTGTCGGTGCTGGGTCGGCTGGGTCCGTCCTCGCCAACAGGCTGTCGGAAAACGAGGACTGGAATATCTTGCTCTTGGAAGCCGGAGGAAACCCACCAGTTACAAGTGTGGTATGTACCTGCTTCCTTTATTTTCATTACTATGTTGCCCACTGACGCCCACTCACCTACATTATTTTCTTACAATTACATTCATAAAGCATACACATTTACAACACCTAGTGAGATGAACAGAATCTTTTGAGGCATGACGTTCCCAAGGTGTGATAAAGTGACATGATGTAGTGGGGTAAGGAAAGACGAAGGATCTCATATTTGCACCCCTCTCATTTTATGCCTTCGCCTCATCCACATTCAAACATGTTCGCCGGATTTGGGTATTCTTGTTGCGGTCTACCATCTTGGTCTACTCTATCGCTAATTCAGATATGCCCGATCAGCCTGGGACGTCCTGGACACACTCGTACATTGTACCTAATCCTCCTTCATTCATCAATTTGTCTTTTTCAAAAACTATTTCACCGACTTCAAAAAGGAGGAGGTTCTAAATTCGTCTGTATTTTTTTTGTTTGTTACCTCAGAAGTTTCGCCTGGGTGAACCGATTTCGATGTTTTCTTTTTATTTGAAAACTGGTGCTTCCCGTGTGGTCCCATATAAATTTGGTTCAGTTCCGACAATGGCATCCCTGAGAAAAGCACATATATGACAAATTTTACTGGTTGAATTTGGTTCTGTTTCCTTTAAGTTATTATAGAAATTGTGTGTGTTAAACAGATCCCTGGAACTGTGAACAATGTGGCCCATTCGGTGAATGACTGGAGTTACTATGCGGCGTACGACGAGAATACCGGCGGCGCTCAGAGAGTCCCCAACAGAATCCAGATCCCCCGCGGGAAGATGCTCGGTGGATCGTCTAGTATCAACTACATGTTCTATAACAGGTAAATTTTCATTTGGTGTACGTATGTACAAAATATGTAGACTATATATTACACTCATATAATGTAAACTAATGGTGCATAAAGATGCGTGGTGAAATGTAGGCATTTTTAACAAATGCCACTGCCACTTAAAGGTTTTTTCAAAGACTTGGAGCTATCTGAGCAAATCGCGTCTTAGTTTTCGAATGAAAAGGATACATTATTATTAGTATTTAATAGGTACTAAAATAGGTCCATATCAGGCTTAATATGTTGAATTCATTATATGGTGTTTTATTTACAGAGGCAACGCTAAAGATTACGATGGATGGTCTGATCTGGGTTTTGAAGGATGGGACTGGGATTCCGTCTTGCCTTACTTCAAGAAGAGTGAAGGAATGGTCGACGAGACTATAATGTTCAACGAAACTTTAGCTGCCCTCCACAACTTTACCGGACCTCTTATAGTCACCAAGCCAGATTCGGATCCCGTCAGTGAAGCAAAAGCAAAACTATTTATGAACGCATTCGAAGAAATCGGTATCGAAAAAATAGATGATTACAATACTGGAAGTCAATTTGGTATAAGCAAATCGTTTTTCACACATTCAACACCACCGAGCAAACGTTACAGCACTGCCCAAGCATTCCTTGTTCCGGCTGCACATAGGAAGAATCTTAAAGTTGTGAAAAACGCGCATGTGACTAAAGTCCTTATTGAATCAGACGCGGCGGTCGGTGTTGAGGTCCTGATCGACGGAAAAATTTTGAACTACTATGCAAACAATGAGGTGATATTAAGCGCTGGTACTATCAATACACCGAAGATCCTTGTTGCTTCAGGCATCGGGCCAAAGGAAGACGTAGAGGCGTTAAACATTACTCTAGTTAAAGACTTACCAGTTGGACAAGGTCTGACGGAACACTGGACCTTCCCGATGATATTTACAGGAGAAAGCGATCTCAAGACCCTCATAGGAACTGGTGTACCAGCATTAGTTCTTGACACACTACCTATGATTTGTATGACGGCATACTTTTCGACAGTCGAGAATGCTACAGTACCCAACTTTCAATTGATCCCAATTTATTTCGGTGTTGGTTCTTCAGTATTTTACACACTTTGTTTAAATCTTTTCTACTATAGCGCTGATGTGTGCGCTTCATGGCAAGAGATAAACAAGAACCAAGAGATATTTTTCGTTTATGTCATATATCTGGACGCTCCAGCAAATGGAACAGTAAAGATCACCTCCGTGGATCCTGCGACGAGTCCCGAAATAGCTTACAATTTCTATTCAAACGATTCCGATGTGGAGGCTGTACGAGACGGCGTCAAATTCTTGCTCAACTTGACGAGTACCTCTTACTTGAGTAGTTTAGGGTCACAGTTTCAGGATCTAGGTCATGATGGGTGCTTAGGCGAGACATTCTTGTCGGATGACTATTTGGATTGCAACATCAAAGCGTTCGTCAATTCTCTATTCCACCCCGTGGGTACTTGCGCTATGGGACAGGTGGTTGACACAAACGGCACGGTCTATGACGTGGACAACCTGAGAGTGGTCGACGCCAGTATATTCCCCACTCTACCACGAGGCAATACTAATGCCCCAACAATCATGGCGGCAGAACGACTCGCTGATGTCATCAAGTATAACTACGCTTAACGAATTCTCTTATCAACCGCCTCAACATTACTCTAAAGTCTACGCGTTTTCAAATTGTGCAATGGAAATAAATCAATATTGTTTATTTACGACTTCAAGTTAAAAGAATTTTCTTTCTCTATCCCTACCATAAAAAAAAACTACGAAAATGCTGACTTCGAACCAGGGTGAATTTATATTTGAATAGTAGTAGAAATGACTTGATATATTTATATTTATTTTTTAAGCTTCTATTATAGTAAGAATTTCACGTATTCAAGTAATATTAGACGTACCTTTCAGGCTGGATGCTTTAAGTTGCACCAACTATGAAAGGGCCTTGACGTGGGTTAAGCATAGAAGGACAGGCTTAGTCCACTGTTAAGAATCTAGCTTTCTGAGAATATTCTTAGGTAGCAAAGTTCAACTGAAAATTGTCGGTTCAATCTGTAGGTGGTATATGAAGTTGTAGTAAACATTAATCTCTCGGAAGTTGATGTAATTTGTTTATTTGAAACCCCGAAGTGTCATTATCGTTAGTGGAGATGAAGTCGTTAGGATGAATTGGTGAGGTATTCTAAACAAATGCTGCAGTTGGATAATGGAAAGGTTGGAGTCATTACGAGGGCTAATCATTGTTCAGTAATGCTCTGTTGTGGCGAAACTACTCTATTAGACGATTCTCAGTGGTAGTACATTAACACATTTTGGAAAATGCAGGGTAGTCTTGATTCCAAGGTTTTCACTCGACTAGGAATTATGGATATTCATGATAATTATACACACGCTTTGAATTTGTATAGATAATTAGATGACTGAGATATATCAATTTGATGTTGATCTGAATGAAGAAGAGAAAATCTAATTATAATCAATTTGCTAATTATTCATGGAGACGAAATCTATGTACT
This sequence comes from Conopomorpha cramerella, assembly GCA_012932125.1. NCBI lineage: Eukaryota > Metazoa > Arthropoda > Insecta > Lepidoptera > Gracillariidae > Conopomorpha > Conopomorpha cramerella. Next base: position 5,304 of record SJJU01070329.1, read on the forward strand.
GGATTGTCAAATTGTTACTTAATTCTGTGAGTTTTTTAAATAATTATTTTGTCTTATGGTTAGTTTTCAGATACTCGTACTAACTCATAAATTATGTATACGAAAAATTTTAGGAGAGTCTAAAAATGCTGAACCGTATGCACTTCCTAAAAATAACATAGCACACATTTTTCTGGACTTAAGTATTTTATTTTATTCATTGAGGACAACCAACAAGACATACACAGAAACAATAAGTTTGTGAAAGGTGTACCAAGTGACATATCAAGTATTGTCTCAATTATAGGCTGTGCTACATCAATTTATTGGTGCAACGAAGTTGCTCTTGTAATACAAGACAAGAAAGACAATCAATATAATGACATTTGACAGTGAAAAATGAGATTAATGGACACGAGAAAAAACTAGCATAAAAGTACAAAGTAAATATCACACGTCTCACGCAAAAAATACAAACCAACTGACGCGAAATGTTAATTGAAATAATTACAATTGCAGAGATAATAAAATTGTTTTCCTGAATTTGGGGAATTTGTCATTAAAAACATCAATGGCAATTTTTTGGAGATTTCATTGTAGGCTAATTGATAAGTTTGATTATGTTTAATTGATAATTGAAATGTCACAAAGACAATCAAATAAAAGAATGCTAAGTGTCAAAGTAAAAAGGTAAGTACAAAAAAAAACTTAGCAAGCGCCTCTGTCTACCCCACTTAGGGATTAAAAGGAGTGAAGTGTAATAGTACTTTATGATAAAATAACCACAAAACTCTATAATTGTTTTTTCGTCCGCACGTATTATGAAAAATGTCATAGAACAAAGACTGATTCGCCGATCTAATGCCATTTCCGTCCATCTGACCTCTCAGGTGTACATAGTAATGATTAAATTGATCTCGACTTCCTTAGTGGTTCTTTGCATAAATGGTTCTACCAAATCGCGTTTGTGTAAGGGTCTAACAGGCGATAGCTCAAAATTTGCAGTTGGATTCATACTCGGTGCGTTTGATTGATGATGATGATCGTGAAACGTGGTACCGACTGCCGGCTTGATGGTATTTGAGATTTTTCACCGAACGAGGGACGTTAAAGTACATTAGTAAAACGATTTCAGGGTACCCTTTATTTTGGGTTACCTATATAAATTATAGTGTTCGCATAACAGGGCAGCTCCACTTAAAGTATGGGTTGTTTACACATTAGTGTTTAAGGAGATTCTTGTGTGAGGAACATTTTTGGCGTGAGATAAAACAGAGACTTACATTTGCTGGAATTTGCGACAGTGTTTTAAAATTTTTATCACTAAAATCAAGCGTAAATATATTGAATTTTCTGTTGATATTTCATACTCGTAGATACCTGTTGCTATATACCCATGTTTTTTGTATGGTTTCGATATTAAGTGTTCCTGATCAATATCGCAATTAAACAGTTCGTCCTATTTGAATACCGACCTGCCATCAGCCACGTTGGTCCTGAAGGTGACCAGGTCGTGGTCTCCGTTGGTGTCCTCGTACACAAACTCGACGATCTCTCCCACGTACAGCTCCAGCTGTTCAGCACCCTCATCAGAGTACAGAACGAAGAGGGGCCTCTGATCACCACCTGGTGGGAGACAGGGATTGTTGTTTATCATATACTATACAGGACGAGACTGATAATCCCTTTCGAGTTGAAGTTTATCTCTGTAGTAAGCCCCATTTCAGCAGGTGGCAATGCCCCCGGATAACAAAATATCCGATCTCTTCACACATAATTTACAATTGGTTTATAGAGTTTGTCAAAATACTGTTTCAGAACCTGTATATAAAAGAATAAGTTTTCACGTACATAAAGACATCATCATCATCATCAGCCCATATTTGTCCACTGCTGGATATAAGCCTCTCCAATTTCACGCCACTGTGATCTGTTTTCGGCTTCTCGCATCCAGCTTCTGCCAGCCACCTTGCGCATATCATCCGTCCACCTAGTCTCAGGGAGATTTACACTCCGTTTGCTGAGACGCGGTTTCCGCTCGAGAACTCGTTTGCCCCAACGGTCATCGGTATTACGGCTAATATGGCCTGCTCACTCCCACTTCAGCTTGAGACAGAAAGACACAGCTTAATCCCATATTATTACGGCGGAAAGCGCCTGAGCTATAGACGCTAATTTGTTATACAGTTTCCTAGAGGTGTGTGGGGTCTACTACGCGACATACAGAGTGTTAATGCATGTACATATGAAAAATTCAAACTACACGAATTAAATCGATTATTATTATTTGTTCTCCTGTAAAACGATTCTCTCGACTGTCATGTCCACTTACGTAGGTGGATCCAATGTCCGCTCTTTATATTGATTTGACTTATGATTGTTTATTATTGTGAATTTCTTATTTCATTCGTATCCCCAATTTTCAAAGAATAAGTATTAAAAAATATCCACGAAATAACTATTTACTACGAAAGGCCAATGAACGTTAGACGCTTCATTAAATGAGCAAGAAAATATCGTGTTCTGGTAAGAATTTACTACTAAATTTTAACTGAGCAGATTTAAGACGAAACCCCGAGATTTATGTCCGTCCACTAAAAATAAAATAATGTTTTCAAACTCTACTTTTGACTTCGCCTGTTGTTCGCTGTTTTAATACAAATAAATATAGTGTGTATACGTCATGCTCGTTTCCCAGTGGGGCAGGCATAGATCATACACCTCTAAGTCACGAGATTGGCAATTCTCTTTCGCCATATCTACATATATGCTAACCGGTTCCCGTTAGTCAGTACGCCGGCCTCCTGTTAAAGCCTGCGTAGTGAGTACTCGAGTACACATACTCGTAGTATTCGCGGGCCATCTGTTTTGATATTCATAATTAATTGTATTCCCAATATTTGGTAGACAAATTCTTATTCCGTTTTTATATTTAAATAAGTAACGAAGTCACATTTTAAGTGGTCTCCGGATCGATAGGCACCATGTAGTTGTAATGGGGAATTTTCATTGACGTTTATATGACAGACTAGCTGTCCCGGCAAACACTTCTTTTGCCGTAGGAAGTTTTATACCTCGCGTATTGGAAGAAATACACCTTTTAAACATTCCCTGGAAGTTCACGAATAATTCAAGACCAAAAATAGCCAAATCCGTCCAGCCGTTCTCGAGTTTTAGCGAGACTAACGAACATCAATTCATTTTTATATATATAGATTTTCGGGCGGAGAACTGTCAATACTATCAAACTTTGTTTGGAAAGTATGACAGTATTGACAGTTCTCCGCCCGAAAATCTGTCAAAAAAACGTCAAAGATAATCCCCATTAAATTTTGAATTGTTTTGATATCCAAGAGGTCCCCTGTTGTTATTCAGGACGAATTGACATAAAAGCTGATATATAAAATGGGCCATATTTAGATTGAAGTCGACATTACATGACGCGCCCTGGCCTGACCATGTTACTAGGAGAGTTTTATTACGTGCAATGGTTCAAATGATGTCATCTAGATATGAATTGTTTTAATGAAGCGATATGACTTGTAGCTAAATATCTTGTGCTTTGGTAATAATTGTGCTAGTTATTAGTACCTAGCACAATTATTATTTTACTAAGTACTTTATTATATTTACTACCAGTAGTACAAAAACGGGTCTATCACTAGGCTAACTATACGAGGATACCTATAGTTCATAAATGTAATTCATATCTAGTTTGCTCCAGTCTCAGCATACAAAAGCATCTGTAATCTTTACTGTACCGTTTATCCTAATTATTCATATTTTGTTATGTGAATGAGTTTCAGTAAGGATTTTTTTGGTTGGAGTCCAGATGCAGATGAGGCCATCTGAAGCATCTACGGGATATATACTTATAACTTTTTATATTATGTAAAGTTGGTAAATGCAACTTTAAAATATATTAAAAGTTTCAACCGGATATTATGGCGCGAAAATTAACAAAAGGTAAGCATTCAGCTTACAGGCATTCAGGTTAAAATGTGTAATGTCAGTGCTTGTTTCTTTAAACAACGATTTAATTATAAAATATATTAAGTTAGCTGGCCAGGCAAACGTTTTTTTGCATTATTAACAGTTTTCCCTGCTATTATACCGCTACTATAACTATTTTCATTAAAGAAAACAGCATCAAAATCCGTTGCATATAGTCGGCGTCATCTAAGAAGCAAATTCTGACACACTGACTGACCCATGAACATTTTTTAGAATGGATATGACTTACAAGATTTGGATCCCAGCGTTGAACGTCCTATTAATTCTTAGTCTCAGACCAAAAACAACTAGACTTGCAAAACTAAACTGACGTTTAGAGTAAACTGAAACAACTATGTGAAAAACATTCGGGAGTGAAAGAGTAAGAGACAGAATCCTCTGTCTAAATCTGGATCCAAACTGTCGAATTAGCAGTGAAAGTGACGGTTTGGATCCAGAAGTACATCATATTACATACATTTTGGTGGAAAAGAGACAGACTGAAAGTGCGGCTTTCAAGTCTAGTTGGGTTTGGTCTGAGTTCTTAGTTCTTTGTCATTCATTAATAGAGCTGTGTTTTTTTTGTTCATGAATCGAAGTGACAGTGTTTCGATTATGCTGTTATATGTAAAATAAATATATTAAGTTCTGCAGCATTTATTATGCTGATTATTATATGACTAACAAAAAGGTTTCATCTTGTCGAAACCTTGAATACATTGTCTGTTGTTCATAAAACATTTACGAAGACTATAATTGATGGTACCAAAACATCACTCATAAATCGATTCTACAATAAATTGAATCTTTCTAATATTGTACAACACTATCAGTCTAGAAAAGGCATGTAAATCCTACCTCTCAGAATTTGCTTCTTAGATGACGCTGACTAAAGTACAGACAGCGGGATGACTTTGTTTTATAATGGGGAATTTTCTTTGACGTTTTTCTGATAGATTTTCGGGCGGAGAACTGTCATTACTGTCAAACTTTGTTTGGAAAGCATGACAGTAATGACAGTTCTCCGCCCAAAAATCTCCATACCTATGATATGATTGATTGATAGAGTAATGTTAAAAAAGTTATGTACAGTTGTAGACTGTAATAATATGTAGTCTATTTTTTAATTCGAAGGACAAATTTGACAGTTTCTATGCATACAATATGATACTTTATTTCTAAGTAAATTAAACTGAAAATTGAATACAAACTGTCAAAGATCTCCATCTCATAAAATATACTCCAACTTGATTGCTTGCCACAAAATTGTTTGCATGGGAACTGTCAAATTGGTCCGTGGAATTGAAGAATTATTATATTCAGGCTTGCCAACTTTTTGACATCGTACAATTATAACCATGGACCGATATGCATTAATCCGTATGAATCATCATCATCATCATCAGCCCATACTTGTCATGCGTATCCGTATGAATATAAAGAAACAAACAATAACCTGGCAGCCTTAAAGTGGCCATGATGGAGAAGTCTTCAGGGAACGTGTTGTAGAACATGCCGGCGGCAGGTTGGTGCACGCTGGCATTGCTGGAGAGGGCGAAAGCCGAGCCGGGGCCGTCAGCGAAGCCCTGGCACCGCCCGGGAGTATTCGCCACGCCCTCGGGCAGCACCACATTGCGCAGTGGGAACAACACGTCGAATATTTCCAATTGGTCTGTGACAAAGAATGATTTATTATCAAAGTTGTTTAACAAAATGCAAGTGTTTCTTTAATATTTGTTTCTGTAGTTAACAAATTTCCATTCTAATCATTATTACTTAAAATGTGACTATGTTTAGTTCTATTTTCGGCTCAGACTTTATGGGAGAGTAAATTTGTATACTACCATCTGAAAAGAAACTCTGAATACAAGTATTGAATATGAGATATACAATCTAAACGAGTTAGGTATGTTAGTCCTTTATCAATCAATATATGTATATAAAACAAAGACGGGTTTGTTACAACACTTATAAATCAAGAACGATTAGGCAGAAAATTGGTGAGGACGTAGCTTAGAACCAGGTAAATAACATAGGTTCTTTATACCATTCCTGTGGGACTTAGTGCAGTATAGAGGGTGTTATAGTTTGTATGACATACTGAAACTACGCGAATGAAGTCGCGGGGCGTCCACTAGTTTTTAATATAATGAATCAAACTTTTACAAAACCCGCTTGGTAGATCCCGGACGAACGTTCACTGGGGCACCTTTGTCATGTCCTGCTTTCCTTATCATGGAACTACTATTGACATATCATCTTTCTAACAAAAAAATATCACCACAATCGGCCTAAATTCGTCCTATACTTTTACGAAATGTCAAGGTAACACAACCCTTTGACGTTTCAAAATGTAGCAGTAATTTCGAAATACAAAAGGAATAATTTATTTATAAATACTATGAAAAATATTTCTTTTGATGTACGTTTTCAACGGTACAATTAATTTCATGCCGCAAAGAAAACTGGCTGAACAACCATTATTATTTTATTACCCTACTTACCTATGTAAGTATCTTCTTTGACAATTAATTTTGAATGACACTACAGTCGCTTGAACCAAGGTACAATGCACTGTTAACAAGTTGGCCCTTGAATCAGTCACCGGGCGCATCAGTATGCGCCAACACGACCACGAAATGAAAACTAAATACCTATCCAAAGAAAAGCAACGTAAAATATTTACTCACCATCCCAAGAATTTCCTTCACGAACAAAATTCACTAAATAAAGACATATAATGTAAGATTTCAGAGCCATTTCAGCACAAGCAAATATGTTTCAAGGATTATGTTTACATAGGGTCCCATTCCTCTCGTACAGAAAGAAACGAAAATGAGAGCCTTTCGTTGAAACAGTACTCAGCGGGGATTGTGGGAATTGTTTTCGAGGGTCTATTCGGGATGACCAGTTGAGTGCGACTGTCTGAACTAATTTGCATATGGCAGTGTCTCCTCCATTTAGTGAAAACAATGAGTATTATTGGAATCAATGACCGGGGCTAGTAGGCGAGTGGCTGCTCTCATTAGGCGAAGTGGCTCAATTGATTCGCTGAATCGGATTCGATCTAATGTGACAATGAACCTCTTATGCAGCACCACTTGGCAACCTAAAATATTGGATTGGTTTTCATTGATTTAATATTCTATTGGGTGTTTGTGTACAAATTTGTCAGAAAATTTATTCATGCATGATTATCATAAGTAACTTATCTTGAATGTATTTTTCTTATGCTAGAGTAGGTTCATAGAACTCTACTAGACATTTATAAATTTAAACTAAATTTGGCCCTATCCATATCACGTTGGATTTGGGAACAGTGGAATTGTATTTTAGCAGTTGCCTTTTCCTATTATTATTTAGAATTAAAAGACGTAAATTTTACTTTTTGTTTTTTTATATTATTGCATTTGGAGCTTGGGAACACATCTCCCCTATCGACGTGTTAATATTAGAAATACTATAGGTACTTAATATGAGGTTTGGAGAAAGGCCTATGTACAGCAGTAGTTATGAAAACAACCTCATTCATCAACATAAAAAAAGCTAGTTAAGACGTTAAAAGTCTCCGTCATGCCAATTCTTTACAAATTGTCGTCAATGTAAATAAAAAGTATGAACTTTGAAATTGTACCTAAATATTTGTGATTCATAGATCCGACAATTTTCCAAAGTTTCAGGAGCGAAATGTGTTTATCTTCGATAAAACAGAATATCAACTGCGCAGTAGGTATCGGGGATCGATGTTGTGAGATCGTAAAGTTTTGATGACTTCATTTTAAGTCGTTGTGTAGCTCCTAGAATAAATTAAGATACCATACTCTAAAAACTTCAATTATTAACAAACTTATTCGCCGCATATGTACCAAAAGCGTTACCGTTAATTTACGTACCTAGATAATAATTACGTACACAATTGATGTTGAATTATCTGTATTATTTTTTTTATTGCACCATTTTTATTTGCTGCTTACCATCCTGCGTGATGTTAAGCAGCAATGTGGTCTACGACTTGTTTATGAAGTACCTATTTACCCGTGACTTGAAGAACTCCAGACTATACTGCGCGGGAAACAATCCGGCAAGTCATTCTACATCCTGGCGGTTCGCACTATTCGACGCAAACAGTTTGGTTCGCGTAAATGCAATATCCACCTGGTATGGATGACGTTTTTCCGTTCTCCTGGTTCTTATTGAATGCCTTCACGTTGGGCTCTTCCTGAAGGTGGTTTCGGCTACTTATCCTCCTAATGCACCTACCTATCCACATACAGATTCTTGTTAACTCTTTTACAAATAATTCTAAGGGTAATAAATCCATCTTAAGAGCCTTGCTGCTTGTCAAAGTGTTAAAACTTCTACGGCTTTACCAATAAACGTGGTTTATATATTCCATCATTATACCAAGCTGAGCTTCAATTTTCAGTTGTATGTCAAATATGGAGTAATCACTTTCAGTAGACCTGTAATAACTTCGGTATGTTATAATGCGTTTATTGGTAAAAGGGGCTATTGTCTTATTTTTAGTATCCAACAGAATGTTAAGATGGTAGGTGGAGGTATTCGGTGACATGGTAGTTGTATCAATAACTACCTATTACAATATCTCCAAGTAAATAATAATCATTACATATTATAAATCTAAGTCGCTTTCGGCTGTCCGTACCTATGTATACTTATATCTTGAAAACTACGAAACAGATCTTAATACGGTTTCTTTAAGTTTATATGTATATTACATGCATAGTATAGTAGAAAACGAAACACTTCGTACCAGCATTGTACTCGAGCGAAGCCGGATCGATTGGCTAGTATTTATTTTTTATTAATATACTAGCAAACCCGGCGAACTCCGTTTCGCCACCAGATGGGTTCGTTTCGTTTACCCGCTTTTCTGTTGAATTTTTCCTGAATTGTCTTTGCTATAAACCTCACGGAGCCCGAGACCTTTCCAACGAATGCAAAACCGTGGAAATCGGTTCGTGCGTTCTGGAGTTATAGCGTCAGGGAGGAAAACCCGACTTATTTTTATATAGTAGATTGTAGCTTCATTCGTTTTTTTATTTGAAAACTGTATAAATAATAAAATATAAGATAAAGATTTGAAAAACTCGCGATATAATAAAAAGATATATGTAAGTAAACTTTAAATAAACATAGAAATCTGTGTAGCTAAGTTCAATTTATTAGGTAGCAAGACCGGGCTTGAATGAAATTTGTCTAGCTTGAGATGTCCTCTATATTCCCTGAACCCACTTCCAACGCAATTTGATTTCGTTTGTGTAAAGGAAACGGGCTCCTAATAAAGTTGTGACTTATTTCTTTCTTTAAACCTACGTCTGATTTGTTATGAAATAAAATGTTTGTTACAACTGGTAACTTCACTGTATTGCGGAGTAGGGTTGGTTGTGATCGACCTATTTTTGGATGTGATGGTAATTTGTAAGATATATTCTGAGCCACTATTTTAACACTGCAGGGCAAAGGCCTCTCTGCCCTCCTTCCACGCCACGCGATCTTCGGCGGCGTTCCACCATCCTTTGTCGTGATACACCAGCTCACTCCAACCCTTTCTGGGGCGACCACGTCGTCTCTTGCCTTTTGCTGGTAACCATGGCGGATATTTTGGAGTAATGTGAGCTTTTTGCTGAATATTGAACAATTTTTTTAATGCACGTCTATATCTTGCTGAATACGGTCGGCTAAGAAAGTCTAGAAAGAAGGTTTGTCAGTTCTGATGTCAATTCCTGCGTCAATAAAACATCATAAGGTAGCTCAGACCAAAAACAATTAGCAATCCAAAAGTAGCGTTTAGAATAAACCGGGACAACGATATGGATAACATGCAGGTGTGAAAGAGTAAAAGAAAATAATTGCTGTTACTTACTGGGTATAACGGTATATTTGGATCCAGAATTACATCATTTTCCATACATTTTGGTCCAAGAGCTAGGCGTGTGGTGACGGCGAATAGAATACATATACCACATACATGTTACGACCCCAGCCCAACTTCTCCCGTTGTGGGGGTCGTAAGAGGTGACCGAGGGAACTCCAGAAGACGGGCAGCAGCGCTCTCTTTAAGTTAAACACAACCGTCCGCCAAGCGTGGCGATTATTGGCATTTCCCCCCCAAATGATCATAGTAATTATTGAGTGAGGCCCTCGTCCAGTGGTCCACGTCATGAGACTGACGATGATTGGTGCAAAATAGAAAGACTGAAGGTTACGCGGCTTGCAATTCTAGTTGATTGGTCTAAGTAAGGTAGAGTTGTTACATATTGTGATAGGTTAAACATTAATCACAATGGCTAATGAGATCAATATGCTTTTTAGTACATATGTTCATCTTCTCCATAGCGTGAATCACAGTTGCACTGCCAGCTTTAGCAAGAAGGGTCAGGGACTACTATCCTGCTCCTGGTTTGCCACCTGCACTATCACAGATGAACCCATTGGCATGCAGATCGAGTCGGTCCAGATTATGATCTACTACCTTAAGGTTGAACTCATACGAACTTTAACTTCTTTATTTTGAAATGGCAATCTATTAAATTTTTCCAGTGTCGTGGTAAAAACTCATATTAATGTCATTAGATATAACTAACTTTTTTTAACATTTGATATATTATATAAGGTCAAATTTTTACATGTCACTATATGACATTAGTGACACAGCAAATGTCATAAAAATTTATGGACCACTTTCTTCAGGTAAGTTTCATGGATCGTTAGTCTCTCATATTTTAGTATGCGTCATCCTAATTTTGAATCGAATACTATCCAATCGTAATTGCCTTTTCCAACACAATGATTATATTGATTGCTGCGCTAGTATACAGAGTAGCTAGTATATTTCACACTTACCGAAAAAAAACCGTTATTGTCTCAGAATTACGGTTTTATAGTGTATCTTTAATAAAGACTAGCTGTCCCGGCATACATTTCTTTTGCCGCAGGAAGATTTGTACCTCGTGTATTGGAAGAAATACATCTTTGAAACCTTCCCTGGACATGCACGAATAATTCAAGACCAAAATTAGCCAAATAGGTCCAGCCGTTCTCGAGTTTTAGCGAGACTAACGAACATCAATTAATTTATACCGGTTGACTTTGGGGTCATAATCCAGAACAAATGTTTCTTACTCAGCAAATGATAGCGATTTCAATGCTATAGGTACTTCTTTTCTTGAACAAAGTTTTTTTTTGTTATAAATGTTTGTATTTTGTTGGAAATATTCGGTAAAAAACGATACATTTTAAGAAATTTAAAATGTATCAGGCACAAAAACAACTATACTGTTGGAATCGCTACAATTTTCTGAGTTAGAAAATGTTGGTCCGGATTATATAGATTTTTATGATAAAAAATCCAAAATGCCAACAATCCTGTTATGAGTAAAACCATTATTATCTGTTCAAAAGGCTAATACTCAGTCTTAACAAGATTTTCTTTCCCGTTCACAAATCGAGCTCAACCTGATGTACTACAACACTGAAGTCCACCCTCCTAGCGGGGTAGATAGTATCTTCTTAGTAATTACTTTTAATAATATTTTTGTAGTTTGTTTAATAGTCTACTTTTCAAATCTACTAAGTTGATTTGAAATGCAAGTATTTTTCTATCAAAATTTCTTGCAATATTAAATGCCTGCAGGATAGGCAGCAGAGCTTGCGTTAGATGGAATGTGTCTGGGCACTTTATTTCAAAAGGTCCTTCAATAAAAGTCGACGTTTTTATAGTCAACTCCTATTGCATGCTAGGCACCTCTGATTTTATCAAGTCTTGAAAGGTTTTTGATGAGATTCTTTTCTCTACATTACCCCTGCCCCGGCGTGCCCCGTCGGCGGCGTGGACAAATCAAAATGTCTATAGAATTACTAAAGCCTTTTTATTTTTTTAAATTTGATATCTTTGTTTGAGTACTTGTATTTTTTTGCAAACGTATTATGTATGGCTAGTTTCATCTATTTTCAAGGAGAGAAAAGCTCGATCAGATGGGCGTGAATGGGGAGAAAAACTTGTGTTGGGGAGACGACCTCTATGGGAGACATGTTTAGTGATAGTAGATATGTTTGTGGCTGCAGTATGTTTCGGATCGAATGCCCTTTTATTGAACTTACGTAAGTATTTTCCTCTTAAGTAATTTAGCGCACTGCCCTTAAATTTTGTTTGTCCTATACATACCGTATTGGTAAGTAATAAATTTCCTCCAAGTTTCCTCAAAAGAAACGCCCGGACTATACATATAAATTACTTAGGTGTGGGAATCGAAGAAGCCAATGGGCAAGTTACGCAATTTAACCGAATTTATTTACGAATAATATGATAGCGACATTTTCATTTAAACTCAAAATTTCATGTAGTCAAACCGAATGTAAGATAAGAAAAACACCAATTTTTTACAATATTTATTATTTTGGTTTAAAGTTTCTAGGATGTGTTTCTACAAATATTTGGTTCTTAAGTAGAGACTTGTAAAGCTTGTACGTGACCGGATATTTGGTGATGTTGATTTTGTTTCTGAAAGAAAATTGTATGCATTAGTTAAATTAATCGGCAATGGTCTTATGTCACAAACATGAATACGGGCGACCAGCGACATAACAAAGTTTGAGTTCATTGAATGCTTAAATTTAAATTCAAAGTCTAGTTTAGACTGCTTTTGCATTTGCTTGCTTCTAGCATACAATCAAATTGTTGCTCGAAAATTCTTCCGTCATGTAATTGTAATGTTGATATTGTAACCTAATTGATAGTTAACTGCTTTCAATGATTGCTATCAATCGTACGAGAAAATAGAGCCGTCGTGTTTGGCCATTAATTATAACCTTAGTATAATAGGTTAAATAATTATTATGATACCTTCACGTCGGCTGTTTGATGGTTAAGATTTGTATGCCTACATTTCTGTATAAAGTAACTTTAATTAAGTACTTGATATTCGTTCTAATGAATAAAGTTTCGAGGTCTTTATTACAGCTTTATTGGAAGTTTTCGCAAATGGCTTTATTAGTGTGGCAAAACGTATTATATTCGAATACGTAGAATGTCAATAATTTTTATGGTTTATGTGCTTAATCTTTAATCTTAATATCACCTTTCAGCGTTCGTGAGCTGCGGCACGAGGCAAAGGTCGGCCATGGTGAGCTGGTCTCCCACACAGTGGGTGCCTGAGGACCTGGTCAGTAGAGGCTCCAGGGTCTGCAAACCTCGCTCCGTCCAGTGCGCCGCGAAGCTCTGGAACTGGTCTGTTGATTCCAGCTGACGCTTTAGACCTGGATTCTGGAGTGGTTGGATGCCCGTTGCGATCGTCTGGTCAAATTTGACATTAAATAATAAAATCAACATCGTAACACCCCGAACAGACATGCAAGTATGACTAGTTGAATTAATGTGAAACATGTAAAATAGGTATTTCAAGATCATAAGCAATGGACGTCGTATGTCTCTGCCTACATGTCTGGAAGACAGATGTGATATTATAATTGTATTAATGTATGTAACCTTTAGTGCACATTGTTTCAGGAATCCACATCCAGAGCTGGAGATGCAACAGGCCACACTTCAGGGCCAACATGCCACATACTACACTACGTAGTAGTAGTACGGCCCTCTGTAGACCTTCGGAAGCCCGATTAATGAACTGAATCCAACCTTTGCCGGTTTGACAATCAACATACTAGGCGAAATAGGACGAAGAGCTAAGCTGATATGACAATCGTTCGATTTCATAAAAAAAAATCCGCCCTTATTGTTTTCATAGAGGACAATAAAAGGAAACAATAAAAATATTTACTGTAACACGTAAATTTTCGTTTCCTCATCATAATTGAGCAAAATCCCTCTCTAATGGATTTGTTTATACACTAAGATCTGTGAGTGTGTTACATATACTACGTGTAAAAAGACCCCGGCAATGTCTATGAACGTTGTTGGAAAAAAAAACTTTTGGCGACAATGCGAAAAATTAAAAAGAATATAAAGGCCATTGCTCGGGGTCTTTTTACACCCGACATAGTTAGCATTATTGTAGAATTATATAGATAAGATGTAACTCCAAGATTTATGTGGATGTTTTCTAATCTACTAGAATTTATTATATTATAAAAGTACACACATCAACAGTGTCTAGGGATCATCAAGCACATTTTTAGCCCTCAAAAAAATCTAATTTATTTAAATCAAATCTAATCTTCAGGATGGAGGTCTCTTACCTAATTCCCCATGCCTATATCAATGACTTATCACCACATTTTGAATAAATTATGAATGAATTCAGTTTTTATAAAATATATTCTTGATTGCAATCTTCTAAAATGTACTTGATCCCTAGACACTTTTGATGTGTGTAGTTAGTGCTTCATACTCACGTCTACAATTTCCCTCATCCTAGCTCTGAGGAGCGGCGTGTCTGGGAGGAGCGGTGGCCGCGGCCGGGTCTCCTCCAAGTACTGCAGGATGGCCATGGACTCCACCACCACCACGCCATCTGGCTCCAATCACAACCCATTAATACTTGCCTTACGTACCAGAGAGAGATTAATATGCCGTGTGCGTTACACCAAAACTAAGTATTTTGCTATGGCGAAATGAAGAAAAAATTTCGTTTCCCATACAGTTTGTCTGCTCCCAAAGCAATAACATTGTCTACTTTAAAATTCAACATTGCGCGGGATCCTTTTAAGGACAGTATAACACGTTAATTTGAGTATCCACGAATATGTTGGTAATTAGTTGGTGTAATTTCTCATTTGCTATTGCTTCAACCCAACAGTTTACACAACAGAATGCTGTGTAACATGACTAATCGGTGCCATTGTAAAATGAACTTTATTTAAATGCACCAGAATCGCTTAACCGTAGTGCTTTTGTCGTTCCGGCTTGTAGCGATGCGTGATGATAGAGCATGCGATGTAAGCTCTGACCAACCCGCAGCGACTACGTGCGGAAAAAATATCAGATTACATGTACCGGTTAGCAGTGGATTTTACTGAGCGTGCGCTCGACTGTACCAGGGTCCGTGACATTTCGCTGATTAGATTCGGATTGGTTCCGCCTGTTCCTGTCGGACGAATGGTAGATATTTTAATAAAGTTGCACCCTCGATAGTGATCTCCTGAAGTGGAAGTCGGTTGTTTGACTTTTCTGTGTTATGCAATTGTTTGTGGCTTTCACATGTTTCACTGGTAACAAGAATTCTTCCTGACATCAGTGAATAAGAAATAAGGACTTTAAATGATGACCTCCTAATAGAAAGGTACTTCTGTTACCTCTTAATTAGGTATGTACGTAGTTAATGCATGTTTTAGTAGATTTCTCTTCTTAAATTCTTCTATGCGTTTTACCCACATTTTACATTGAGGTATACAGAGCGTTCTAAATTTATGGGACATGAAGGGGAAGTACCTTAAATATCGTAGATAGTGAATTTTGCGCTAAGAGGATTATATGTTATTTTTAAAAGTTAGTAATTCTGCATTCATAGATTTTCTCAAAATTACTTGTATCGTCTGAGAATCGAACCGACTTAAATGTAAAATCACAATCAATATTATTTTTGAGCTATTCTTTTGATTGGTATCATAAAAGTAGGGTGATTTTTTTTTACATTTAACTCGTTTCGATTCCCAGGCAAAGCAAGTATTTTTTTAGAAAATCTATGTACGTTTATCGGACCTCGTACCCACAATCTTCGATCTTCAAGTTCAATCATTATTTAAAAAACGGTTACATCCCTTGCATTTCAGCGGCAAAAGCAAAAGAGCAAACAGAAAATAATTATTCTCACTACAAACAGTGATCCCAAACAAAACATGGATGATTTATTACGTCTCGAGCAAATTAGATTATGCTACTCGTAGATTCAAAAAATATTTTTTACATATCGTAAAATTGTTTCACATTTCTCGGTATAAAATCTACGCACCTGTCTAGATCTCTTACCCCACGTTACGGTAGAAAACAAATGTGTTATATATGTGACAGTAAGTCCGAGTATCTGCAAATTGAGAACCAACCAACTTTATCGAAACAAAGTTTTCAGTCAGGCAAGTTTCCAAATGCCACGTACAATTTTAAAACATGGAACTTAGCGTACATTACAGTAATTGTAGGTTTTTAAGAATGAACATTACAACTTATTTGCCTTTATTGATGGTCTTCGATTAATAACAATATTTTTGGTTAATGTAATTCGTGTTGCTTTTAAAGCCAGCGATGACAGCACGTACTTTTGTCCAAAGACCCGAGGAACAGCCGTAGCCGAGACGTGTGACGAATTCTTTACATCGTCTAAATGTCTAAATTCAAAATCATTAAAACATGTCACCCGGCGGCGCTGCGGTCAGAAGTCTAATTGATGACGCTTTAGCATTGGCATTAAACATTGTCTAAGATTCTTCTTCGAGGGAATTCTGCTATAGCACAATAAAAAACTTGTATTCTAATAGAGTTGTTGTTGTTTCTGTTTACAAATGAACACAATTTTTGTACAGAGATAACTTCGTCTTTAATAAATCGATCATGATATTTTTTTTTGCTGGAAAGATGATATTTCACAGGTAGTTCCATGCCAATCATAAAGTGTTATGATTATAGACCAGATAAATCGAGGGGGACTAGTAAGTATTGGCTTACGTCGGTTCTTTTTTCTAAAATTATACTACTACAAGATTTACATCGCGCTCGTTTCCCAGAGGAGTAGGCAAAAATTACGGACCTTCACGTCTTGAACGAATCTGGCAATTTTTTTCGCCTCTTTCACATCTATAACATTTCTACAGAATTAAATGAAAAATGAACTACGATTTCATACGCTCGTAGAGCGGCTGCAGTCTAGTTTTTAGCTTAAGGACCAGCATTCGGATCTTCAATTTCGAGTCCGGCTGTATACTACGCGCGTACGCTACGCAGCGATCTTACGTTTAATGGAAAAATCGCCGGTAAATCTCCATAAGAAAAGGTGTGAAGATTCTAAATCTACGATAGGCGCGTTGGATCCCCCTACCTCTACCTAACCCTTAATGGGATTACCATTGTGACTCATATGTACGACTCTGCTCGTGAAACCGCACAATGCAAACCGAAAATTGCTAAGCGAAATACGTGAAAAAGTTGGCTTATTCTTTCTGACTTATGGCCCGTATTTTGAAAGGAAAATCAATGCCTAAAGCATGAAAAAAAAGGAAAAACAGAGTCAGACAAAGCATAGAAGTTACCTGAGTAGAGCTTGGCTCACTAGAATACGGGCCATATAGAGAGAGTAGATTTATTGAGAGATTATAATACCAACGAATACGGTAATCTGCGAATCAGTCACGTGAGAGCGGTTAACCCCTCAGGACCCTAGTGTTGAAGAGGCTTATACTCGATCCTTGATGCGCAATAAGCGAACCGAACTTTCGAAACAACGTTACCTAACAACCCGCGTCTCGCTCTAATCGTGTCTATGTAAAAGAGACGCAGTATTACAAAGTAATACCTGAATTCTAAATACGTGCCTCATTCACCTCGATTGGCCGCTGCTATTGAAGTTCACTGTAAAGTGGTTAAAGGAACCGTACTATTGATGCGTCTTTATATTATCTCTAGTGGACGCCCCGCGATTTCATTCGTGTAGTCTCATACAAACTATGACACCCTCTATATAGCGACGCGTCCCACAGGAACGGGATAAAAATGCATCCTCTGTTATTCTCCTGGTTCTAAGCTACGTCCCTATCAATTTTCTGCCTAATCGGATGAATCGTTCTCGAGTTATAAGTGTTGTAACAAATCCGTCATTGTTTTATATGTACATATATATAGATAATACCAGTGGATGAATGCCCCGTGATTTCATTCGCACAGTATTTTTTTTCTTCAAAAATACTACCACCAAGTTTCACGAGCCGTGTGGTGACGTCGAACAGAATACATGTGTCACCACCCCAGCCCAATATTTCCCGTCGTGGGGGTCGTAAGAGGCGACCGAGGAAACTTTTCCGAAGATGGGCAGCAGCGCTCTCTGTGAGTTAAACGACAACACCACTGCGCTCTCCAACCCGCCTGCCAAGCGTGGAAATCACTGTGGGAGGCCCTCGTTCAGCAGTGGACGTCATGTGGCTGATTCACGAGCTTCTTCAAGCTTCAAGCACAAACTTTACCCCACATTTTTACCATCTTAGGGAATTATTTTGTAAAATCCACTGTTATCTCACGTAAACATCATAAAAGGAAGCCCTGTGTTTTAGCTTTCTAGGGTCCTAGGGGTTTGGTTGGGCGATTATGAGTCATGAATCAGTCAGGACTTTTACATTTTTATATACATAGAAATAGGTCATAGGTTGCACAAGTTGTGTGACAAGTGTAGACAGGTACTGTACTGCATAATTGAGTAATTGTATATACATAGATATACGTTTTTTACATACGTTGTTTGTAATCGCTATATATTGCTGTATACCACCGTGCACCGTTTACACAATACACACACACACACTGCCCATCAACCGAAAAAAAAATAACATGTATAAGTAAGTACCTATACTGAATCCTATACTAACTATCCTACCCTATTGGGCGGGAAAGACTGCACGTCGTTTTCGTTTTTCTCATTTTGCATATGAAAGAGAGGGATACAAAACCATATTATCTCTGAATCACTGAGGTATTGAACACTAGCCTAGCCTTTCCCGTGGAAATATGGGGATAAAATATAGCTTAGAACATAAGCTAATTTTATCCTCCTAAAGGTTACTTTCGTCAGGGTCTGTTAAGTAGTTTTCCCCGTGAAGAAGTAACAACTACGCACTCAAATGTCAAATACTAACCGACTCGGAAAAAGTATGTTTTGCCAATATACATACATTATTAAAATCACCTAAATACCGTACTCAAGAATCATTCTACCTAATAAAGAAAACCGCATCAAAATCTGTTACGTAGTTTTAAATATCTAACTGTACATAGGGACAGCCGGAGGCGATTTTGTTTATACTACGAGTATGTATTAATTGATATTGATAGCAAACCTTCGCATGTGTAAAATTGATACTATACATGCGATATTAACTCGATCTATCTGTCTGTCTGTCGCGTTTTCACGCCAATACTATAGAACAGATTTCAATGGCAAGTAATATAGAGCCAGAGATGGGGTGATTATTTATGCGAAAAGTTTTGAATTTTTGTCATTTTACAGCAAGAAATATCAAATTTAATATTATTTGAAAAAAATATGGCGTCAATGTTAAACTTCGTATGAATAACTATCACTATGCAGATGAAATCGCGGGACGTCAACTAGTCGGTAATAAAAGTAAGCTCTCAAACTTAAGCTGTTTTGCGCTGCATAATTTTCGCACATTTGTAGACTATTCAACCGTAGTATTTTTTTTTTCATGGTTGGGGTACCGAACTCAAATTATCTGACGCGACACTTTTATTTGGCGCTGTCGCGTCGCGGTGAAGTGGGCCTGATTAAGAGTGGCCATTGTTGTCAGAAGTGAAGAGTGCTGTTATAGCTCGCCGACAACACGCGCCAGCATATTGACTAATTATAGCTTGGTACCTATCAGTTTGAGGTGGAAAATTTCATGATACGGCAACGATGAGAACCCACCGATACTGCGTTTTACTCAATTCTCAATATACATATATTTTATTTCATTCCATGCATTTGGAACGGTTGAGTTATCAATATATTCAAAGAGGTCTTACAATCAAGAAAAATGTACCGTATTGAATTGAAATTCTTATATAAAAAGGTGAAACGTAGAATTGAACAAAGGGATAATAAATCTTAAGATTTTTGTATGCAATGAAGGTTAGGAAGTTAATGTGAAATTATCGAGGTTATACGAAAAGTCGCAGTAAACCCATAGTATATGGGTTCGTTCGTAAGCATAAGCTTATAAAAGTCCGACAATGTAGTTCTATCGTTCCTTTTTTGTTTAATTATTGTCTCAGATTTCCAAATAAAAATGTGTCTTGCAAATTATTCCGCTTTTAAACAATTAACTAAATTAAAGGAAGCAGAACACAACGAAAATGTTCTTGGGCCATAATACTTTTAAATAGAACCCTAACATTTTTCTTAATTGTCTTTATTTCTAATTGAAAGAAAACGACAGAGTCGTGGCGAAAACATGAAAATAAATTATACTTCAGAAATCAAAATGAGTTTACGAAAGGGTAAAGCAAGATGTCTAGGTGTTAAAGATATAATAAAACTTCACGCCTTTTAATCAAATATGATATATGTATAAATATATAATATCCCGATTTTCTCATTTTATGGAAAAATAGAGGCTGTATAGATATTTTATTTTATAGGAGATAGTTTTTATCTCTGAAATCTCATCGCATTTAAATTACAAAATTGGTGTCGGAACAACATTTGCTACCCGCGATTATTTTAATTCCCAACAAAATGTGAGAACTAGTTCCTTACTCTACAAATGAGAAAGTAAAACTTGACATTATTTTATGCGCAACGAAGACTACAATATCGAGGGAGTCTTCTTCAAAAGAGAAGCTAAGACGTCCAATATGTTAATAAGTGCCTCCGTAGACAGAGATCAAAGCGCCAAGAACCATCTTGTTTGTCCTGTAAAGGTCACCAGGTCTTGAGCTTCAGACCTGCAAATTAAACGACCGAGGAAACTTGTCTGATAAGCAGTGTAGGATCTTTTGCTAAAAAGCTTAGGCACACACTTTTTAGCCACTTCTAAAAAAAAAGAGGAGGTCCTCAATTCGATTGTTTTTTTATGTTTATTAACTCGAAACTTTTGACTGGGTGAATGATCTGGATGATTCTTATTTTTATTTGAATAGTCGGAGTCTTTGTTTTCTCTGCGCAGTATATAGTCTGGAGGTTTTCAAGTCACGGGTAAAAAAGGTACCAAGGAACAAGTGTGTTCCAACGTAGACGACATCAGGCAGGATAGTGGTCAAAGCCTTGTTCACTGTTTTTTTTATAAAAAAAAAAGTTATTCCCGTTAAATTTGGTACAGTTGCGACAGTGGAATCCGTAATTCCTGTCGTGCTGTAAATACGTTTCCATAGATATGCGTTACATGGATAGAGTAATATTCAAATGTTGCTATGTAAAACATAAATAAGTATTGTCAAAACTGATTTGTACTAAGTAGGGTCGTGAACCTGTCTTAGGGCAGTTGTGGGTAAGAAGAAAATCGATATATTTTGTAATTTCGGGTCGGTATGTTAGTTTCGGGTGGTTAAGTTACTCGCTTATCTATACCAATATTATAAAGAGGAAAGGTTTGATTTTTTGTTGTGGCTCCGAAACTACTGGACATATTTAAAAAAATATGTCCAGTAGTTTTTCTGTTGGAAAGCTACATTATTCCTGAGTAACATAGGCTATATTTTATACCCAAATTCCCACGGAACGAAAAAACGCGAGTAACACCGCGCGGTACAGCTAGTATTAAATACAGGTAAAATGAAATGTCATGTATCAAAAACTGCTGTCGATTTAATAAAAGTAGTAATATTTATGGGCATTGGATGACCGCGACGACGACGACGTGACGCTCGGTCCACTACCTTA
>SJJU01070332.1:0-14380 GCA_012932125.1 Conopomorpha cramerella
AGTGAGTCATCAACAGCAATGACAATTTTATAGCGTCAGTGGAGTAGTGTGTTATCTGTGGCTGTGTTGAGGAATCCATGTCTTGACAGTGTTTTTGGAACATCATAATAATGCGCGAATTCAAAGTGGTCGTGCTGGGATCGGGCGGGGTCGGTAAAAGTGCTCTCACAGTGCAGTTTGTATCTGGATGTTTTATGGAAAAGTATGACCCCACAATAGAGGACTTTTATAGAAAAGAAATCGAAGTTGATAATTCGCCATGTGTTCTAGAAATTTTGGACACAGCTGGAACGGAGCAATTTGCATCCATGAGAGATTTGTATATAAAAAACGGTCAAGGTTTTGTCGTCGTCTACTCACTAACGAATCATCAAACATTTCAAGACATCAAACCAATGAAGGAATTGATAACGCGTGTCAAGGGTTCAGAGAGAGTGCCCATTCTACTGGTGGGTAACAAAGCCGACTTGGAGCATCAACGTGAGGTGTCGGCATCAGAAGGGTCTGCACTAGCGCAAATGTGGTGTTGCCCTTTCGTCGAAGCCTCTGCCAAAAGCCGTACAAACGTCAACGAAATGTTTGCAGAGATTGTGCGTGAGATGAACTTTAGTCCTGAAAAGGAAAAGAAAACTTATTGTTGTTGTACAGTGCTTTAATATTTAGGGTATAATGTGGCATTTATTTCTCATAAGACTGCATAGGCATGATGGGCATTGTTCGGCCTTGCCATCAAGTTTGCCTGTATTCAGTGGAGAGATCAACGGCTGACTTGCCAAGTTGCTCCTCTCCGCGGGAATCCTGCTTGCTGAGGAGTGTGGCATATCATGTTGTTAATATCTTTGATACATACCATTGTCCAATTGAGGTGCTTTATCTTATATTTTCATACTTTAGTACTGGTAGATATTCCTGCAATAAATATTGTGTTTATAAAAAAAACCATCCCTTGCAAATTCATCACATAAATACCTCACTTGATGCTTACACAAAAGCAGGGATGCATGCTAAGTGTCAGGATTGTAAAATTATATCTATTGTAAAGTAATATTATATTAGTCAACTTTGTATATAATTTCGTAATATGTTAAATAATTGATCATTTGGTAAATGAACAAATTACATAATGTAGTTAATAAAAAGCCATCCAATCTTAAAAGTTGAATGAGTGACTTGTAATGCAAATTTTGGAGACGAGTCAATGATTGTTTATGAGTTATGTGTAAATTATGTTATATTAGAAAATCAATAATCAAGGAACTACAGTATGATTTGTCAGTTGTGTGATTGTGTTTTAAAAGTCTACCAGGATTTGTGATAATACATATAACAAAATATCTTTAATAAAAGTTTTAAGTGGGAGATTAACCATGGCCGTTTTATTCATCAGGAATTATTAAGGTAATATATTTTATTTTCATCATTTGGTACTTTTCGGTGGATGTTGGGATTTTCTATTTCTACTAATTTCTGTTTTGTTGTCAAAGATCTAAAGTTGTTCAAATATGGATACCTGCCTCCTTTATTGCTGTGGTCTGTTTTCATTTAGATTGTGTATTCTATTCAGAACAGAATATAATATAAGCATATAATGAGTCAGAAGTCATACAATTTGAGTAACTTAGTAAAAAGCTCATGTTTTACCCGTGCTACTTGCCTTCGTTTTAATTTAATATTAATAGTACAGGAACTCATTCAGTGAGTGTGAGCCTAATTCAAACACTATGTGGCCCATGTCAAGATTTGTCATATTTTCCAAGAATTTAGGACTAAATAAATCATTTTACATTTAAATTCGGCCATGCATTTATTGAAGCTTAACTGCGCGTGCTAGCAATCGTGATCGACGGCGCCAACCGGTGCGAGACCGTGCGCAACCATCCTCGGTTTCTAAACAAGATTTTTTAGTGTTTTTTCTTTGATCGAGCCTTTTACTGTATTTGCGGAAGGTTCTTATGCGCAATGTTTTGCAGACTATATGTCTAGGCCTCGATTGCTTAACTTACTTGGTAGGTAGGTACCTAACTTTTACGATTCTTGAATAGGAATATCCGAAAATAGCAAAATTTACGTCTTGCTAAGTCACTACGGTATAACTACCTTTTGTGAAATGATTTTCATGACTACTAGATATTGTATAGGTAACTAGTGGGTTAATTTTGGCTTTGTAGTTACGCGTGTTGGTTTGGTGCCGTTATCGGCCCAGTTTCGTATCGGCTTTCCGACCGAGCCGTGGTACGTATGTACTTAGGCACTACAACGTAATTGCTAGCCTAGTACGTAGCCTGTTATATCCTATACCGTTAACACAATATTTGGGTACGTAGGCATTTATAAATTCCCAGTTCTATATCATTTTAAGTGTTTATTGTACCTATGTGGGATACACAGATTTTTTTCTCACGTACTTCAAATGGCTGCTTTACGTAATCGCAAAGACTAATTGCTTAATTAGGTAATTCATATCAATTTCTGAAATTAAAAACACCTATATGACTCCTGTGGCCTTCACAGGAACTAAACGGGTATGTGGGTACTTGCTAGTCTATTCCTCTGTTCAATTCTATAAAATCAAATCAATCATAGCCTCTAAATAACCACCTAACTATCTAGTTTATCAATATTGTTTAGGGCAAAGCTTAATAGAAAATCCATCAGGGCGCTCCGTCCTCACCTACCGTTATTGATCAGTCGTAGTACCACACATAAGCACAGGAAAATGGAGTTTCCCCCTCGTCTAGCCGCACACACCTGAATTTTGAATGTACAATTCTCTGTGGCATTATATTTACAAACTGATAGCTTGTAGGTAGGGAGGTACCTACTTACCGAGTAACGGGCGCTGCAGTTGTATAATATTAATTGGATGTCGTACAACTCAAAATTCTGGATAGGTCTCTAGAATAAGGCCTATGTCTATAAAATGTCTCTCATTATGGTAAGAAACTACCAACATCTTACCAACAACTAACTATAAAATGTTTTGTTGTTCTCCATGGCATGGTCTTTAAATTTTTCTTAGTTGCCGGAATGGTCTTACTGTTATTTTTTTATTGGGATGAACTTATTTTGTGTGAGTTCCAGGTAGAGAAGAATATCTATCAGCTTCTATCTGTCCCTGTCTTACATTCACTCCGGGTTCAGTTTATGAATGAGAATGATGGTTGCGCTGCGTTGTCCATCTATGTAGAGTCGTAAATCAAGGACTTTTGAAAGAATGCCGACTTTACTTTTGAGTCAACAAAACCAAACAATTTGTAGATACTGTACCTACTTCGGTACCTGCGAGAAGTGATCATGACATTTAATGTTGATGTTACGCAATCCAATAATGCTGGTAGGGAGCGCAAGGGCCTACTTTGTATTTTTCCTTTTGTTCATGTCATAGCTCGTTTTTAGGTAAGTATTTTTCGCACTTTGTTTCGATCTCAGGGTTCGATAGAGAATAGCCATGGCCAAACGTAGAACAAAATAGGTAAGTATATGCCTCTTGTCTAAAATAAACGTGATAAATAAGAACAACATTTGATTACTGCGTGCCTATCAAATAGACATAGAAAATTCGGTATAACAAGGTCCCTAAACACAGTAAAATGATAGCCTTTCAAGTCATCCTAGCCTAGAATTATCTATCTTTGCCTCAGTTAGGTGCAGGTTTTTGTGCATATTTTAATCAGAACCAGGTCCTAACTAACGGTTTTATTGATACAATTTAGTACCAAGGTGATTTGAGTAGCTATATTAAAATATGATAGATATGTAGGTCCTTTGTATCTCATTTTCCCACACATTATAACGCACGTTTTAAATGAAAACATCTCATCTATCCACTTGGTTCGACGACGTAATCTAACCAAAGACCGTTATCTAGGTAATCTAGTACTATCAGATTTTATGAGAAGTATGTAGGTGGGTACGTAGTGATAGGTGGCCTTATCTAGGTACGTGATTTTTCGTCTTTGGGTGTCATTTATGTAAATATGTACTTAGATACCTACTATTGAGATGTTTCATGACATAAAACAATACCATCTACCCATTCAAGTAAAGGTACCATCTAGGTAGTTAGTTATCTATATCTTTTGTAGAGAAATATTTTATGTATCTTTTTGTGGCGCTCTGAAAGTAATCTCCCGCGCATATTCTCCTAGAGCGTCCGGTAGCGCGCCTGCGCGTGGGGCAGCTATAAATAAATACCCTCAATACACTGCACAACGTTGCTACTTTAAAATGTCTTAATGTTCCAAGGGTATCGTTTTATGAACTATCTGTATTGTTCGTGAAACGACCATTAGTCAGCTAAAGTAGTCCGACCACTAAATGCTTAATTATTATTACACTACTGTACACTAAAGTAGGATATTTTAGCCAGACGGTTAGTCTGGAAAGTGAAGTCAATAGGTAGGTAGGGGTATGACTTTGGTACCAAACAAGTAGTGGGCATCTGTAATTATGCTGGAAAAGGAATGACGAGTGTAATAGACTGCGTGCAGCAAACATCGCCCGGCTGGCTGTATCATTGTGTGTTGAATAACTCGACAACAATTGTATGCGACTCCCTTGTTTACGAAGTAACTACGCAGTCCGCCGGAGCTGGGGTCCGTTCTCATGGGGCGAGAATTTCACATGGAAACAATCGATGCGGGCGCAGAAATTATGATGTCGGCATGTTGAATGCATCCGGATGTTGGTAAGGTATCTAACTACTTGTAATTAAGCCTATATACATAATATTACCTTTAGTTATGTACCTAGAACATGGTAGTTTATCTAGGTACCTACCTATGTGCTAAGTAGGCCTACGTGTCACGCCTCTCTTCCAACGAAATATGTGGAGACGGATTATCCAGGCTCCTGGCAACGGGTATTTCGATTCGTTTCTTCCACACTTCCATATTGATAAGACGGTTCATTAAGAGGAATCTATTGCTTACCATATCCTGCTGAGAAACTACAAACCCTTAATTCCGTGAATACCTCTACGTAAACTTACCCAAGAAATAGGTAAAACAGGATGATTCCCCTTGCTAGATAGAACAGAACTACAGTAAGTAGAGTAGGTAGGCATGGTTGCGTAAGTTGCACCTTGACTCGCATTTCTCAAAGTTGGCCCAACATGGCGATAGCTCGCTAAAGTTATTCATGGACAACACCAATATCTACAGTTTTAAACTGGACCACAGCTAAATGAATATTTACCTTCCAGCGCATGTCCCTTTAAATTTGTCAAGTCTTTCCTTACTCGCAAATGTACTGTACACTCATACGCTATTCCGTACCTTATTCAATGTGAATGATGCCATACTTTGACTATTGTGACGTACGTTACGTGAGCGCAAGCGCAAGGAACTAAACCTGATATTACGTAGGTAAAATGAAAATAATAGTTGCCTACCAATTGCTTATCGATAGCGTTTATAAGCGTTCGTGAATTGTTGTTGAACCTAGGAACTAGAATGAGATGTGGATGTGTCCCACGTTATTAATATCTCAAGTGCTTAGTTCAAAGAGGTTTAACTACTTATAAAGACATTGTCGGTCCTAGTTACCTACGTAGTCAATTGAATTGGCAGTCAAGTGAAAGAGTAGCAACATACAACCGTTAAATTAACATTGTTACATTCCCATTTATCCCGAATCGGAACGGTGCCTTGCTATAAAGAGAATCATTCTTCCTGTACATCTACAAATGAAAACAAACTTTATGTTGTTGTCGACAAGTCTTCAATTAGTGAAGTGTTGATTCTTTTTCTTAGTGGAGCGCTGTAAAAACGTCCATAAATGATGATAATATGGGTCACTATCGTTAGCAGGATGAGAAAAGCTGGGTGGGATGTATGTGCAACACGTGCTTCGCTGCAGCGCGGCCGTCGACAAGCGCAACAAATGACAAGAGGGGCATTGTGTCCAACGCCAGGCCTCTGCGAACTGGGCTCACGTGTTCAACAGGTTTCGGTGCAATATTATGGCGGACTTCCGCTCAATAAACAAAAGATAACCGCCGCCCAAATTGTTCTGCCGCAACTCAACACAACTATCGACGATCTTGAAACAATAACATAGCGCAATAAGACGGTCCAAGCCGAGCCGTCACCGTCGCCGCCATCGCCGCCGTTCGCCTTAGTAGCAGGACTGCGTGTTTATAAGCTTTAACTTTAGATAACTATCTACGTAAGTATTGCGAATACACCAACAGTGTAAGATTCTATAGTTTTTACTTATTACACACCTTGCTATTTCATAATACCTACCCCGACAGAAAAGTAGCAAAGTGTTCTACCTACCTCCTTATAATATTCTACTCATTCCAGAAAATAAGTAAGTAGGTAGAGATATCCATAGTATAAACCGTCGTGCGGCTTCCGCTGCTGTGAGGTCGATGTTCTTTGACCGAGCCCGATTATAGCTCCTGTCTGTATTCGTTGATTCATTATTGTGGCGATGGACACTCGTAATGTGTAGCTTTTGATGCTTACTTTTATGTTTTGTGAACGCCCTTCCTGTTTAGCGGAGTTTATATTCATTGTTACGGGACCATATCCATACTTGTTCATTGAGAACTTGCGACGATATTACTTAAATAGTAAAGTGAATAAACATGGTGATGGATTTTACAATTTAGTTTTATAGCACATACTTACTACATAAGTTACTTAAAGAAGATACCAACAATACTTCTCTTATATTAATGTGATCTTAGTTTTAACCGGGGCGTGACAGAACTATTGAATAAAATATTGGCTACACTTATCACCACCACAATGAGTTATCCTTACAAATACCATCTGAGCTCAAATTATTGTCTGGCTGGAAATTACCTAGAAGAAGAGGGGTCACCATGTCTCCAAAATTCAAAAAGTTTTTGTTTATCTCATTAGGGATTATAGACATTTATGTAGATACCTGTAATATGTAATTTTGAACTAAGTTTTCACCTAAGTATCTATGAGTGGAGTTCATTCAGATGGAAGATAGAACTCTACTTTTTGATGATATCTTACCTTTTAGATAGATAACTTGAATTTGAAAAAAAATAACCACTAGGATACTGGGAAATGAAAAGTCGATCGTGATCTCGGGATACTCCAGGAAACAGGAATGACAATGATGTACCTATTTATTACTCATTTTGGTTATCACCCATTGTCAGGCTAAAAGTAGGTAGGTATCTTGAGGAGACAGTATGACACCCTGGTTCTGTCTACTCACGTTGTTTGGTAAGTTAAATTAAATTTAAACATAGGTAAGTATTCTGACTAGAGATCTAGTAAGTAAACATCATAAGTCACCTGTTATCTGAAATAGTGAATCGGTTCATCCAAGAACAACGTTTCTAAATGAAATTGTAACAGTCTGGTGTTCAACTGAGCTGAAGTGAAACCACATCGAATCAAGAAATCATGAAAGTGTACGGATTGTACGGTCGTGGACAAGTTTAACTGTACAATTTAAACATTATCTTGGTCTCGCAATGGTCAATGCGTTCTTACGTAGAAAGATTCTGTTAATAATATTTCAGTCTGTCTTAGTCGGATGGTTACACTACGTGTCTACTTGCCTACCTTTTTTATTTTTTGCGTGTGTACATTACCATTTATCTGTAACACGCAAGGCCGAGCTGTTTGTTATCGAGGAAACTGGTAATTATCGATTTGCTAATAACTGCGAGTGAAAATTGCAAAAAAAATAATACATATTGGCGATAGATATAACATGTCTTGCATAATGTTCAGAGGAATCAGCGCAATTTGATTTGTAGAGTGCAGAGTTTACAGCGTCTTAGTTGGTCGAAGTTATATCATATTTGCTATTGTGGTAGGGTCACCGACTCGTATTACGCGCTGCTGAACCATGGATGGATGGTTTTGGTGCCCCACCGACTCTCAGTTAAGATGGCTTAGTACAAAGTAAAAAGAAACTGTGTAGATTTTTTGTTTTCGCCTGCTAAGTATAACCATTCATTGTCTGTTTTAAACATAGATGACGAAGAGTTTAAATCTATTTTCATAAAGTTGACATTAATAATCAGTAGGTTAATAGTAGTTCAGAATATTTTAATATAATGATGCAACGCATATCTAGGACGGTACGTGCTTTTCCCTCAGGCAACGTTTGGTTCTCTGCCAATTCTTTCAAAATCACATTGTATTCGCAAGTTCAATGTCGTATACGTGCTGTCGTGAAAAATTGCTTGGCATTCAACCGCCAAAAATTGTTAGGTTTTCTTACTATCTCTATAAAATAAAAGCCAGTGTTCAGTTTCTTGTGCCAACCTATTTTTCTTTTTCCTTTTGGGAGAATGTTGAACATTACACTGCACTGAAGACAGCTTCTTAGTTCAAGACTTCTTTTTATTGATACACTCTTAGACCCGTATTCTGATACAATACAAAAAATAAACGATACTTGGGAGACCTGTGACTTAGGAGCGTTTCAGAATACTGGTACAACAGGTACCTAAGAATACATAGTTGTTTAGCTATCTCTATCGATCGACAATCATGCTCTGTGTGTGTGGAGAGTGTAACAAAAGGTCACTGAGAAGTGTGCCAGCGGTTCTCCGGAGCACTAAGAACAGATAGTACGTACCTATCACCACAACACACCGCCTTGGTCCCGGTGAAATCATTACTTCTCACAACAAACAACTGGAAAAACGGACGCGTAAAAAGTAACCACTTTTACACAGGTTGCATTGTAATTATTATGCCTCGCTATGGTGGTAATTGTGGCAGTGGCAACAGCGTAGAAATATGCGGTTGCACGACTGACACCTGTTTCGTTCATGGTGAAGCTATTTTGCACATCACCTCACCTTGTCGTAATTAGTAGGTTGGTGGTGCGTGCATGCTGCATTGTACCACCATCTCATCTGTCATTGTAGGTCATATAAGTGAGTAGATTTCATGCAGGCACAATTACATATGTAGGTATTAGGCTCGTTATAAGTAAGTATAGATTTATGCGCCACGGTAAGTAAAGGAAAATTTGAGTACACCCGGCCCTGTATTGCTAGTTCTTTGACTTGAACTTGGCTTGACTTTTGAGATTATTATTTTATACTTTATGTCTCCCACCTTCATTAACAATCTTATGCTTTGGCGTGTAATATTGTACGTAACTATACTTACCCGAATACAAAAAACACAAAATATACTTGTTTAGTCGTTTTCTACCGTTGCATCCTTGATGTGTGCAAAGGAAAAAACAGTGTATGTTACACTATGTATGTTATCAGTAAGGATGTTTGTCATCTAGGTTTAACACCATTTTACGTTATTACCTACCTCTTTATTTAACCAAGTAACATCATGTAAACCAACTGCTGCGTAACAGTCGTCCTTACAACATATGCCATTCATCTAAAGAAAGTGAGCGTGGGAGTTGTTGGGCTGGGCTGCGCAGGCGCTGGCCGGTAGCCACTGGCCGTGACGTCATCGAGAGGCTGCGTACCCCCTCCCCCCGCCTCCCGTCGAGGGACACCCCCACCCCTTGCCTCTGCGGTACCGGTTTGGAGGCTCCAGCTGCAGTGATATAACCTTGATTTACAGAGTGTTTAATTTTTATCACATCATTTTCTATTTGGTATTTAGATATGTGTGTGTGTATTTCTCTACAAATCTTAAATAGGTAATTGTTTGAAAACCTACTTGGATTTACACTCAATTAATTTTGAATTACAATTACATACTTGCTTTTAAGTCTGTTTTCAGTGTCTTGTTTATAAGATGTTAATAATTAACCATAATTATGTTTAAGTAGGCACTGCTAGGCACATCACATAACCTATCCATCTAGGTACTTCCTATATCAAACAGGATACGATAAATTGTGTTTAGATAGAAGGTACGTTGTGCTTGTGACTAAACACGCCGATTCATGGATTCGATGCGATTATTCAACATCTAAATGTTTATTATTAACGATGAGCAATACGGCACCTGGTTGAGTCGAATATTAAGTAGGTGATGTCGATTTGATTGTATGTAGGTAGGTTTGTACATAGGTAATACAAAGCGATTTACTACATATATAAAAAGTTTTCGCAACTAAACGTGAAATAATATAAATAACTCAAGGTCGCCCCGGGAATATCAACGTTTCAATCACGTGGATATTTAATCCCGGGGCGATTGATAGGTGAAAAAAAAATATATAGTGAGAAGGTCTACCCGGGCGGTGTAGTTGTACCCAGTTCCGTTGGGAATTTCGGGATAAATTACATCCTACATGGTGTTCCGTTGTATTGTTATTGTAAAGTTGCGTTAAAATGTCGAGCCATGACCGCCGAATTATCGTAACGACAATTTTTCACAAATTGTGTTTTTCATCTCAAATGGCGTTTTTAACTGTAACGCTTCATACTGCTTTAAATTTTGTTTATACATCATATAGTTCTCTTTAAAATTTTAGATCTGTGTGTCCTTTAAAATTTACAATTTGTCGCTTACGATAAGTTGGCAGTCATGGCTCGATATATATCGTAGTTTTTTTTTAGTGACACACAAACATCCGATCACTTACACACAACATTAGGAAGCTACATACCTACCAACATTTTAGAGTCTGTGGCCTCAGCGGTTTTGGTTAGACGATAATGAATGAGGGAATCAATCAGTGGTATTTGTGTTTCATGTCATAGAGATAACTACGTGAATACACAGAAGGGTAGGCATAAGAACATGCCGCAATTTGGTATACATTCCAGGGTAGGCACCGATCGGATTTCCCGGTTAATTACTATTTGTTCTATAGATTTGTTTCTAGTTTCTCTCTGCCACTTTGCCTAGGGAAGGAAAAGGACGAACAAACTGCTGTTGTTCAATAATGTCTTGTTCTTTGGATCCACTATACCCATTTGGGTCATTCTACGAATGAGAGTTTTGAAATAAAATAAAATTAAAATCGTACTTTACGAAAATTTATTGCAGTATTAGGTAAAAACTAAATAATAAAAGAACAAAAAAATAGTCACACTGTTTAAAAATAATAATTTCTTGAGAAAATCCGATAAAACGTAAAAGAGAGTCCACGGGATTGACCGGCACGTCCACGGAATTGAAAAAACAAAACATAGTGTTCTACAAAAATCAAAGGACATCAACGTATCAGTCTCAAATGTAATGCAGGATATCAGCAAAACAGCTATCTGCCGTAACAAATAAATGTCTATTTATTTTTAGAGACTAAAAATCGAAATTATAAAATGTCCACGGAATGTATTCAGATGATGAAGTATATTCCGTGGACTTTAGTTATGTAAAGTAGAAAAGTCAGTATGAACTGTCATCACTAGAAGTGTCAAAGAAAACGTTACTGACACATTTTTTCACATCTGTCACGAATGTAAAAACCTTGTTAGAACATTTTCAATTCTTGATTATAATTAGTTTTGCAATAATTTTGATTTGCATCTGACGACTCGTCCGAATACACATCTTTTACTGAAAGCATGCAACACACAGGTTTAACATCACCTGAATTATCGTCAGTTATTTTAGAACTGTAAGATGCTTTTACTAGCAATTCCATACTCCATACCGATTTTCTGCTGTCGGCTTGAATACAGAGTTCAACTCGTGATTTTTGCTCTCGCTTACTCCGCTACAATCTCATTCTATACGTAAACAACTGATTTCCGACAATACGAAATTTATCTTTAAGTGTAATGTTTTAGGCTTTTAAATTTCTTCTGTTCCTAGTTGCCAAAGTATTTCTACTATTGAGTGTATTCGGAGTTGCAGCTGCACTCGTCGGGGGAGTGTTCTCATCCAATAGTATTTTCATCCTTTTTTGGTTATGCCTTCTTAGCACCGTGTTTCTGCGCTTCCTTCCGCCAATATTGCTGTATCCTTCATTTTTTGCGCGGAGTATAATATTTAATTGTCTTATTTTCCCTTTTTCTCTCAATTTTCTATGACGTTCTCTATCTGTCCTTTGAACTTTAACCAATAGGGTCTTGTTTCAGTTTTTCTCTTTTCCTTCTTATATATCCATCCTTTTTTTGCTCTCACCTTTTTTCTTTAGTTCTTCATTTAGTTTTAGTCGCTAACTAGCCATTGCGATAGCAGTAAGCACCTATAGGTAAAGCAAAACTGTCAAAAGCCCACACACTACAAGCATAATGTCAATTGACGATAAATATTTTTTTTCGAATGTCCGTTACTAGTAAAAATAAATTTAAGAAGTTATGAACCGTTTTTTTTCGATTGCCACTATTTGTTTAGTCAAGAGTAAAAATAAATATAAGAACAATCTAAAAATCAAAACTTTACAGCGTCAATTCCGTAGACAGGTTCCAATTGGACACGGAATTGAGATCCACGGAATTGAGATTTCGAAAAAAAAGTGTAATTATCGTTAACCAACAGCACCCATAGTATCAACATAACCGCAAAACAAATGTTGTCAAGAAACACTGTTTACATACATATGAAAGGACAAATTTTATTTAGTACCTACCTTAAATAATTCAGGAACAGAATTGACCGAAGAAACTTTACAAAAAGCGTAGAATAATCACAAAATTTTATTTTTTTACTGGACAACTCAACGGAGTGGTCACTGAATCTCACCCGGAAAGTACTGTCAAATGAAGTAGTGTTACAAGTATAAAACAAAAATATTAAGTTGGTAATTTAAAAAAAATAGGCAAAAAAGTTGGGGTACGGAATTGATCGTCTAAACAATAACAGGCGTAGAATATATTTATTTGAGAAAATTGGTTATTTATGCAATCGCCGCTTACGTATTAATTTTAGGGCATATCTTATGTTTATTTTAAAGCAATAATGTAATAATTAAGTGTACATTTTATGGTCATATTTCAATGTTATTAGTTACAGGGTATACTGCGAACAGTCCACGGACCTTGACATTGACTAATTAGAAGGAAATTTTGAAAATGAAATAAAAAGTTTTAGTTTATCCAGACTTGATAACACTAATGAAAAAATGATAATAAAACTGTGTGATTGTTGTATTATGATTTTTGTATGCATTTTAGGAAATTTCTATCGCAATAACCAATTTTTTCGCTGATCGTAGAATGACCCAGATCAAAATCGTTTGTTTTAGCATTTTTACTTTTTTACCAGTGTGGGGGTGAAAAAGTTTGTATGGGTGTTCGTCATTTTTAAGATAAAACCATGAGACTTGGTACGTAGATCTCTTAGGATGTGCAGAGTTTTCCTACAAACGGAATTCCGAAATTCGAACGGAACTGATTCGGAACGGGAACTACGAAACCAAACTTTTTGTATAGGTACAAAATCTTAAGCACTGAACCTAGGAACATGATATTTAGAAGTTTTGGGTGTATCAAGTTAAAAAAAAATTGGCTTTGAAGTAAAAAATCCTTTTAACGAATACACACACCGCCGCTGTCGTTGGTCGTCGTCGGTCGTCGTCGCGCACATTCGCCGAAGTGTGGCGGCCGGCAACGGCGCTGTCGTGTGGGGGGGGAGCGCACGAATCTACATAACTATGCCTACCCGAACGGGCAGATACGTGAGGGCAGACGACGTTGTCGGACGCATCCGATTAGAGAAATTTGCGCTACAAAGATTTAGGTACTTTTTTCGATCCAGTAAAATTATTTTATTGTTTCGTATTTTTTTAAGTAGGGAGTATTTTTTTATTAGTTAGGTCCTATAAATTAATTTTGTACATGCTTAATATTTCGGGATCTTTTAGTTCATAGTTAATAGTATTATTAGTTTATAGTTATAGTAGGTAAGATAGTTTCCGTTACTTTAAAAAAACCGATTGGCTTTTATTTCCCTTTTTTAATTAATCTAATAGGTCGTAGTAGGTGTAAAACTAAAATAACCTACTTACCTCCTACTATTTTTATGCATTGGTAGTAAATAAGTATTGGTAATTTAATTTCTTAGTTTATTTATTTTTCCATTTAAACGTGACTTATACTTACACATCGTCGTGCGAGCGTAAATTTTTACTACGTAGGTGGTTATTAGAGGTTTTTATTTGATAACAAATGTCAATCTGTATATCTGTTTTGTTCGATTCATTTTATTTTTGTTTTTTACGATGCCTCGCAAACGAAAGTCCAATTTAGCTAATAGCTCTAGCAGAGCTCGGGCTTCTAAACTTGCTAGATCACTGGAATCCGAAGAGGATTCACAGATCCGTCGGACTTTAGATGCCGAGCGTCACGCAGCTCAAAGGGCTGTTGAAGCTTTTGAGCAAACGCAGACCCGTCATAATTTAGACGCTGATCGTCATGCTGCACAAAGGGCTGCACAGACCGCTCAGCAGACCCAAGCTCGCCAAGTCTTGGATACCGAGCGTCACGCGGCTCAAAGAGCTGCTGAGACTTCACAGCAGACCCAAGCTCGCCAGGTCTAAGATGCCGAGCGTC
>SJJU01070333.1:0-10895 GCA_012932125.1 Conopomorpha cramerella
AGGCACACGGCGGTTGTGGCGATACAAGTCAGCAGATTGGGATGAGATGCGGTCTTTTTTTGCATCTTATCCTTGGCAGCAGGTCTGTTTCTCCTCGGCTAACCCATCGGCATGCGCGGAGGCTTTGACGGGTGTTCTGCGTCAGGGTATGGGATACTATATCCCGTATTCTGATGCAGCGCATGGCGTCAAGGCTCAACCCTGGTTTGGGCCCCAATGCTTGCGCGCTGAGGCGCTCAAACACGCGGCCTACCTGGCCTGGGTTGCTGCCCGTAACGCCCGGGCGTCGGACATTAGCCTGAGGAAGAAAGCCTTCAACAAAGCCGCCAAGTCCTGCAAGAAGGTTATGCGGAAGGCTCGCTTCGATCACATTGGCCGTATAGGCGCCAAACTGGCTTCGTACCCTGCAGGTAGTAAAGCGTTTTGGTCGCTGGCAAAGGCGGTCGAGGTGAACTTCTGCAACCCCTTACTACCTCCACTGCTGAAGTCTGACGGGTCACTTGAACACTCCGCCCAGGCCAAAGCAAATCTGCTTGCGTCATTATTTGCGGAGTCTTCGCGTCTGGATGCTGGTAATGCGGTACCTCCAACTACGACTGGCAATGGGGTGACGGCTATGCCCGAAATCCGCATTCGCCAAAAAGAGGTACGTAAAGCGTTGCGCGATCTAGACGTGAATAAACCCAGTGGCCCCGATGGTATTCCAGCTATTGTTCTGAGGACATGTGCGCCTGAATTGACTCCTGCCTTGACGCGCCTGTTTCGCCTCTCCTTGGAGGCCGGAAAATTACCAGACACTTGGAGGTTTGCCAATGTGCAACCTGTACCCAAAAAGGGTAGTCGTGCTGACCCTACCTGCTACAGACCTATCTCAGTCACCTCCATCCTCTGTAAGACGATGGAACGTGTACTGAATAGCAAGCTGCTGACGCATCTTGAAGCCAACGACCTCCTCTCTGACCGGCAATATGGCTTCCGCCGAAACCGGTCCACTGGGGACCTTCTTGCATGCGTCACGCACATCTGGAGTGAGACCTTGGAGAAACACGGGGAAACTTTAGCTGTCTCCCTGGATATCTCCAAGGCGTTTGATAGGGTCTGGCACGACAGTCTGATTAGCAAGCTTCCGTCGTCGTTTGGACTGCCTGTTGGTTTCTGCGCGTGGTTGGCTGATTTCCTGAGGGAACGATTGCTCCGATGATCGCAATTTATCGTTCTTCAAAGGTATTTTGCCTTCCTTGGCTTTGCTTGATGATGACCAAACTTTGGAATTCCAATCAGGGGTGGTAAACCTATTACAAAATATTAAACATAGGAGAGTTGGCCAGTCAACTTATGACTGGTCAGCCTATACACAAACATCTGGCGCTAGTCACTATCAATCCCAGGGCTATTTTAGCAGACCACAGCCTACTGATAGTGCACTATCGCCAGTACAATCTGTTATCAGTGATGCTACGTTAGATCTGTCTGAGTTTAAAAAATAAAAGTATATACCTTACAAATATCGCTAGTTTTTCTTCTGGGCAGATACTTTTCCTCCAACGAGTATCTTGCATTTTTAAATCCTTTTCCAATAGTTTAAGAAGTTCATCAAAAGTATTGAAATACTGATTGATTGACATACGAAAGTAATTGAAAAATTTCGATTCATCACGTCGTAGCTGACACATAAGTAAACTGTAAGCACCCACTCAAGATCTTTGGGCCATAAGTGGATGCTGCCAATAACGTCGAATCTTCCTTCTCCGACGATAGAACCAATACAACACGAACGCGTCTGTAGGGATCAGCATATTGTACCTAATACTTTAGCGAGCGCTAACGCGAGACGAGTCAGTCGTCGTCCGCGCTCGCCCATTGTAACTTGTGTTGAATCACTTGAGAAATATAATCGATCAGTGTTAACAAATAAAGACTTTTATTTATCGGGCTCGAGCGCCAACAATTTAATTAGGTTAGGTGTCTTTCGCAACGTACATCATACACAACACAATTAACCTAAATTGGTGACCACCGACATTTTTAAAAAAAAGTGCGAAATTAGTAAACGGCGACTCCGTGGTTACACGCCACGTAAAATAATTCA
Source organism: Conopomorpha cramerella (assembly GCA_012932125.1). Classification (NCBI taxonomy): domain Eukaryota; kingdom Metazoa; phylum Arthropoda; class Insecta; order Lepidoptera; family Gracillariidae; genus Conopomorpha; species Conopomorpha cramerella. The sequence goes on from SJJU01070333.1 coordinate 2,090, forward strand.
TCGACGGCGGATCGTGTACCTACAGTAGAACAATGAGTTTTAGTACCCCTTACGATTCGGCGACCGCAGCACCAACACAACCAGTTAAGGCTGAACCAGAGATGGCAGCTATCGGAACGGTGTCAACAAACCTGCCCGAGTTTTGGACAGAATTGCCAAGGTTGTGGTTCGCTACATTCGAAAATACCATTATGCGGCAGAAAAAAGGTGACGAAGTTAATTTTACGCTCTCGTCCTATCTAAATTGTCACGTGAAGCCTTGCAACAGGTGAGCGACATTATTTACAAGCCACCAGCGGAAGATAAATACAAGACGCTGAAAGAGAGGTTGCTGCAAGTTTACGAAGAGTCTAGTGAAAGACAATTTCAGAAACTCGTAAGTGAAATAGAGCTAGGGACGCAAAAACCATCACAGCTGTTGCGTCGTATGAAAGAATTGGCGCGCAATTGTCAGGCATCAGAGGAGACCCTTCACAGCCTATGGATTGCTAGGTTACCAGCTTCCGTTCGCGCAGTAGGTACTTGCCGTGTGTCACGAACAAGACAGCGAGAAATTAGCAGCTATTGCGGACAAAATAATGGAAAATGCCACATCCAGTCAAGTGGCCGAGGTTAGCGCAGTTTCCGCAGGCGCAGTCCCAGTGAGCGAAATAATCTCACACATCAACAAGTTGTCACTAGAGGTTGCAGCATTACGCACACAGCGGGAGAGCGGAATGTCTTCCAGCAGGCAGAGGAGCCTGTCACTCGGGAGATCGGCGCAGCGTTTCCGTTCCAGTAGTCGCAGGCGCGACAGAAGCAGAGGAGCGGTAGAGCAGAGTAAAGGTCATCATTTATGTTGGTATCATTTTAAGTTTGGAGCCAAGGCATCAAAATGCATAAATCCCTGTGGATGGACAACTGACAAACCTTTAAACTAGTTGCGGCGCACTCAAATGAGACGGGAGAGCACGGCGCCAGCATCAATCATCGTCTCTGCGTATTGGACAATAATAGCGGTTATCGTTTCCTAGTCGACACAGGTGCGAACATTTCGGTGATGCCAGTGAACAAAGTGAACAAGACATATTTCTACTAAATGTGATTATACACTGTTTGCTGCGAACAATTCAGAAATTAAAACGTACGGAACAATTGTGCTCGAACTAAACCTTAATCTAAGACGTGCATTTAAGTGGAACTTTGTAATTGCTAACGTGAATCAACCGATTATCGGGGCAGACTTTTTGAAACACTTTAAATTGCTTGTGGATTTAAAGTCTAAGAGATTAATTGATAGAGCCACAGCATTGTCAGTGTTAGGCCCTATTGTTAACGCTATTTCATCTGTTAGTACATTTAGTAATCACAGCCAGTATAGGGAATTGTTAGCTCGTTTTCCCGACATTACTAAACCTGCTTGTTTCAGGGATGTTCCTAAACACAAAGTTGAGCATTTTATAGAGACGGAGGGGCCGCCCGTGTTCGCGAAGGCTCGCTTCCTCCAGACAGGTATACAAGGGTCAAGGATGAATTCAGGCTCATGCAAGAGCAGGGCATATGCAGACCATCCAAGAGTGCCTGGGCCAGCCCACTACACGTCGTACCCAAGAAGAACGGTGAACTTCGACCGTGTGGAGACTACAGGCGGTTGAATGCGATCACGAAACCAGATCGCTACCCTATGCCGCGCCTCCAGAGCTTCACCTACGGGGCAGCCGGTAAGAATGTATTTTCTAAATTAGATATAAACCGTGCTTATCATAACATATGTGTGGCTCAACAAGATATTGAAAAAACGGTTATTGTTACACCTTTCGGTCTTTTTGAATTCCCGCGCATGACGTTTGGCTTGCGTAACACGGCGCAAACATTTCAAAGGTATATGAATCATGATGTACTGCGGGGATTAGAAACGTTAGACGAAACGGTTGAAACCGGTACTGGTACAGTAGAGCACACGTCATATCTGTTTTGTTATATTGATGACGTAATTATTGCAAGTAGCTCGCCAGCATTACACGAACGTCATTTAGCACAAATTTTTCATAGGTTAAACAACTTTGGACTTACAATAAATGTACCTAAGTGTGTTTTCGGCGAAAGTGAGATAGAATTTCTAGGATACAAAGTAACGCAGGAAGGTATTAAGCCACTAGAATCGAAAGTAGAAGCCATTAGAAATTTTCCTCGTCCGAAAACGGTAGAGGACTTGCGACGTTTTCTAGGTATGATCAATTTCTATAGGTTGCACATTCCACACGCAATTCAACATCAGGCAGAACTTCATAAACACCTTCATAATTCAAAGAAACGTGATAAGACAATTATTCAGTGGAATGAATCATCTCTCCAAGCATTTGAGCAATGTAAGCAGAGTCTTCAGAAAGCCACGTTATTGGCTCATCCTTTACGAAACGCTACGTTAGGACTTATGACAGATGCATCCAATACCTACGTAGGAGCAGCTTTACATCAGTTAAATAACGGAATTTGGGAACCGTTAGGTTTTTATTCCAAAAAGCTTACAGACTCTCAGGTTAAGTACAGTACATATGATAGAGAATTACTAGGTATTTATCAAACGATTAGGTATTTTAAAGATCAGGTAGAAGGACGTAAATTAATAGTTTTCACCGATCACAAACTTTCGCATTTACTAAATCATCTAGTGGTAAGGAAGTTTCCAGAAGAATTAGTCAATTGTCATACATCAGCGAATTTACTAGCGACATACGACATATTGACGGTAAAAACAATGTAGTTGCCGACGCATTATCAAGAATAGAGACCATTGTTTGTCCAACTAGCATCGATTACGCTGAATTAGCAGTAGCGCAGGAAACCGATGTTTATATTAACGAAACTCTTAATTCGCAGAATGGAAGTAGCACAGTCGATTTACAACGAATTGCGATTCCATCTTGTGACAAACAACTGTATTGTGTAATGTCAAATAGCAAGATTCGACCGTATGTTCCAGAGAAGTTTAGAAAACAAGTCTTCGAGTCTTTGCACAATATTAGTCATCCAGGCATTAGGGTGACACGGAAAATGTTGGCCGATAGATATTTTTGGCCAAATCTTAACAAAGATTTAGCAGATGGGCAAAGGCATGTTTAGAATGTCAGCGTAGTAAGGTTGGAAGACACACAGTATCCAACTTAGATAGTTTCGAGTCATGTGATCGTTTTGAGCATGTACATTTGGACATTATATTTCGTTGCTTCATTCTCGATATAAGATATTACCAAGTAGTCCTTTTTCTTGCTGGCAACATTCGCACGAAAAGATTCTATTTAGAATTCAAAATTTCATCGCTCAACCGGTATAGTTTCCAACTGTCAGAACCCCCCAAGTGCCATCATTCTTTTTCGTGCGCGGCAACAGACGCACACGCTCTCGGTTTCTTTTACATAAATTTCCAAATAAAAGAAAATAAGTATGCCTAAAAGAAGAGGCGAAGAAATAAGAACATCTGCGAGTAAGCGTCGCAGAATACGTGTGATATCATCAGATTCCTCGGATGTGGAAGAAAACACAGGTTAGTTTTTTAGATCTACCTTCAAAAATATTTTTTATTTTTTTCGCTAGTGGTCGTAAATACTTAGAATGAATCAAACGTTATCTCCCGATAACACAATTTACCTCCATAGATTGGCCGAGTGTTACTTCTATGGGTTCATGGCCGTGTGTCATGGTAAAATTGGTCGTACCTTCTTATGTAGGTAACCTTAGCATACCAACTACCTAGGATGGCCGAGTGTCATTTCTATGGTTTTCAATGGCCGTGTGTCATGGGAAAAATTGTATGTACCCTTTCGAGGTACCTTACTAGTAGCATACTAACTTCCTAGAATGGCCGAGTGTCAATTCTGTGGAATTTATCTACCAATATGTTGGCCGAGTGTGGTGAAACAATACGTAATTTTCTATCACAGATCCACACTCATCACTATCTGATGATGGACATCGCGAAGTCTTACAACAGCTTCCTCCGGCGACCGAACCAGAAGATGTAACAATCCATACTCCGTTACCCTCTGCACCAGATCTCTCACCAGATATACTGTCAGCTCTTGGCGATACGATTGAGGATGTGGCAGATTTTGGGGAAGAAATCCACCCGAACTTAGCAGATAGGTGGATTCCAATACTTCGAAAAGGTCTAGATAAGGAATTTAAGACTAAGCTCATGTCTGAATACAAGATTCCCAGAAACTGTACCTTATTAAAGGCTCCATCAATAAATCCCGAGATTTCAATTGCCATTACTGAATCGTTGAAGGCTCGAGACAGGAAACTTGAATGTGCACAGGATCAACTAGGGTTGGGCATCACAGCAATTAATAAGGCTATGACATTGTTACTGAATGGTAATGACAAGATACAAACCATAAAAATATTATCTGATTCTTGTCGTATATTGTCCGACCTGCACTATGCTCGAACCGAGCACAGAGTCAAACTGTTAACACCGAGCTTGGACAAATCCTTCCTAGACATTGTTGAAAAAGAAGAACGTGATGAGACTCTTTTTGGAAAGGGTTTATCCGAAAAAATCAAAACTGCAAAAGCCATTGAAAAACAAGGATTACAAATAAAAAAGAGTGTTCCAATGCCATCCGCAAGACCTACTAACACTGCATCTACATCCCGTGCACGAGGTCAGGGAAACTGGCCACCTCCTTCCCACTTCTACCTCAACAAGAGGGGGGGGCGGGGAGGGTTCAAAGCGAGCACCATGTCAGCATCGAGTCAGCACGCGGCCCGCCGTGCCCCGCCGCCGCCGCCGCCGTCCGCAGCCGGGACTCGGTACCGCGGCTCCGCGACCTCCAAGTACTACCAGCCACGTGTTCAACGGCGTCATTGATTCAGGTTCATGCCGCTCGTTTACATTATTTTTACAACTGTTGGTCAGCCGTTACGAACAATACATCTGTCTTAGACTGGATTCGAGATGGTGTAACTATCCCTTTAAAAAACAGTTTTACTTGTCAAAGTTATATACCTAATTTTTTAAGTAATCCTTCCGATTTAAAAGATATAAAGGTGGCCATAGACAAATTGCTGAAATTAGATGCTATTACATTATGTGAGCCCTCTAATGACCAATACTTATCAAACATTTTCTTAGTGCCAAAGTCAAACGGGGAAAAACGTTTTATTTTAAATTTGAAATCCTTTAATAAACATGTTGAAAAAACACATTTTAAAATGGAGGATTATCGAACAGCTGCAAGATTAATACCCCAGAATGGCTTTTTAGCCACAGTTGATCTTACTGAATCATACCTTGTTGTACCAATTCACCCACTTTTTAGAAAATTTTTGCGATTTCAAGTAAATAGCAATAATTCTACGGTACTTACTTATGAATTTAAAGCCCTACCCTATGGTTTGACTGTGGCACCAAGAATTTTTAGCAAGATCATTAAAGAAGCTATAAGATATCTTAGATTATGCGGACATACTTCAGTTAATTATTTAGACGACACACTTTGTATTGGCTCTGATTATGATGATTGTTACAGAAACGTCACGTGCACTGTCAAACTTTTAGAGTGCTTAGGCTTTGTCGTCAATTATCAAAAGTGTTGTTTACAACCTAAACAAAGCTGCACTTACCTCGGCTTTGTATTTGATTCCACTAATATGACAATGTCCTTAACTGCGGAAAAACGTAACAGTATAGCACAGTTAGTACGTAAGTACAAGTCTCTGCCATTATGTACAATAAGGGAATTTTCCCAATTCATTGGTGTTCTCGTTGCCGCTTGTCCAGCCGTCAAGTACGGCTGGTTGTATACTAAGCAATTTGAACGAGTTAAATACTTAAATTTAAAAAAGTTTACAGATTATGACCATAAAATACAACTGCCCCAAGATATTTTAACAGATTTGTTTTGGTGGGAATCGGTTATTTTTACAACATGTACGTCATTACATGTACCCGAATATAAGGTGGAACTTTTTACTGATGCTTCACAGTTAGGTTGGGGCGCTTATTGCGGCGGCAAGCGAGCAAATGGGGCTTGGAAACAAGACGAAATCGACTACCACATAAATTATTTAGAGTTATTGGCAATATTTATGGGATTAAAATGTTATGCTAAAGAATTGTGCAACTGTGCTATACTGCTTAGGGTAGATAATGTGACTGCAATCAGTTACATAAATCGTATGGGTGGAATCCAGTTTCCACATCTAAACAACTTAGCCAGGAACATTTGGCAGTGGTGTGAGGTTCGAGGACTTTGGTTGTTCGCTTCATACATAAACACTAAAGATAACATAGAAGCCGATTTCGAGTCACGAAATCCGGATACAGAATTAGAATTATCACAAGATGCTTTTAAATTAGTAAGGGTGTTACTACACCAATCGATCGATCGTCGATCGACGGCATCGATCGATGGCAGAATGGAATAGTCGACGTCGATCGATAGTTTCTACCACACCAATCGATCGATCATCGATCGACGTCATCGATCGATGGCAGAATGGAATAATCGACGTCGATCGAGCTGCTTGAATAGCCGCACCGCATGCCGGGCACTCCCCGGCCCCCGCTCCCCGCGCTCTTTCTAGTTTCTACCTGTCCCTGACTGCTTGTGTTTATGTGTTCAGTTCAGTCAGTGGTGTGAAGCTCGTCGTAAATACTGGTTGTGTCGTGACGCAAAATGGCGGCATCCGCGTGGACGAATGAAAGAACTTTGGAATTTATCGAGCAATACAAAAACAAACCATTACTATGGGACATTGTTCACAATGATTACCGTAATAGAATAAAACGTCATGATTCACTCCTTGAACTAGCCAACTCGTTTGAAGTTACTAAGGACGAAGTAGAAAAAAAGATAAAAAATTTACAAACAACATTTTCGAAAGAAAATAAAAAAGTGAAAGAAAGTTTGAGGAGCGGTGCCGGACGAGATGAAATATATGTTTCTAAATGGTATGCATTTCAAGCTATGATGTTCATGCAAGAAAGGAATCGCCCAAGATATACCGTGTCTACAGAGGATCGGCCTCATTCCAGCATGTCAACTGATGTAAGTACCTACATACATATTTCTATTTTTATGGCCAATATTACTCTGTATTGTCTGCAATTTAACAAATTCATTATAGCCCTTGACATACTGAATCTTAAGCCAAACCTTTGCAGATCTTAAAAAATAATATTATACACACTAATTTTCCAGTGTTATCATTAAATAAAAATACAGTTTTATAAGTATGATACTTATACGTACGTATCCTTTATTGATACAGATTACACAGGGTATTAATCCAATCCAAACAAAACTCAAAATTACTTACTAAAATATAATATACACCCGTTTATTAGGGTTCCGTACTCAAAGGGTAAAAACGAGACCCTATGACTTCGATGTTCATCCGTCCGTCTGTCTGTCACCGGGCCGTGATAGCTAGACAGTCCAAATTTTCACAGATGATGTATTTTTGGTGCCGATAACAAATACTAAAAACAATAAAATATACCTAATATTTAAGGGGTGCTCCCATACAAATCAATATTTTTCCGTTTTTTCCTCGATACTACTAACAGATACAGGTTGACGTTTGAAATATTCACAGAATACTCAGTTGCATATCTATGTACTTTAAAAATAAATAATAATTTTAAAATAAAATAAATTAAGGGGGGCTAGCTGGTACGGAACCCTTCGTGCGCGAGTCGAACTTGCACCTGGCCGATTTTTTAACAATACTTGTATTGCCATGAAACCATACCATCTTTAGAACAAAAATATTCAGCGAACTCGTCTCTCACTAGTTCAGCTGGAGTTGGTAAACTGTGAAATTGTACAGATGACTGTTGCTGAAATTCTGGCGGTGGTATTATTTCGGAATCTGCACTCTGATTTATGTTATTTGAATAGCGCAACTCTAAAGACCTATAACTCTCACAATTCCGTCTTAAATAGTTATGAAGATAAGTCGTAGCTAACACTATTTTTTCCACATTTTTCGGCTGAAGATGAAAGGCCTTCGAAGACAGCGAAATACTGCACTTAAAATGCCAGACGTACTTTCTACCATTCGGCGAGCTCTACTCAACCTATAATTAAGAATTCGCACTTTTGATCCTTTTCGCCCTAATTCGAGAAATGGTTTCATTAAATTTTCTGAAATAGGAAAGGCATTGTCACCTATAAAAACATATGGTGTAAGACAACTTCTTCCGGGTAATGGACTTTCTTTTGGAATTCCTCGTAGATTCATGGAATTCAAAAAAGTATTTCCAAATACTCCACCATCAGAAATACGACCTTGACACCCAATATCGCAGTATATAAAATTGTAATTTGCATCCACTACAGCCATTAGGACAATACTGTGAACTCCCTTGTAGTTAAAGTATGTGCTCCCACTGTTATTTGGAGCTCGCATATTTATATGTTTCCCATCTATTGCACCTAGGCAGTGGGGAAAATTCCACAGTAGTTCAAAATCTTTTGCAATGTTGAGCCATCCTTCTTCCGTGCTTGGCACCTGTAAAATAAATGTATACAATGTAAATATATTGAATATGAGCTACCACAGGCGACTTTGCTCTAGTAACTTAAGTCAGTTCTAATGATAATAATATCTGTAACTTTCGCACATTTTCTAAATTGAAATAAAACAACGTTTAACAGTATAAAGTGCGTGAAATTTTAAGTTTATTAAGACTTTAAACCGATATTTCCAGTACCTTTCGGCACTCATTATCATATAACTTGAAAATAAGTACCGAAAGGTACTCGAAATATCGGTTTAAAGTCTTAATAAACTTAACATTTCATGCACTTTATAC
>SJJU01070334.1:0-39314 GCA_012932125.1 Conopomorpha cramerella
TTTAGTAGAGTGTATTATTTTATACTTATATACTTATACTTTACATAAATAGAATTATTCATTTTAAAAAAAGTGGACAATTATGGGCTGATGATGATGATGATGATTCATTTTAATGATGTTAATTTGTGTTTGATATGAGAGAGTACGTCTCTTCCAGAAATTTAAGAATAATATTAAAAAAAAATGTATCTTAAATAAAATTTACCTTAATTTTAACTTTTCTCGGACTGGGTCAAAGAGGCCAAAGCAACACCTTCTAGGATAACGGTCACAAGTTCGATTCCCGCCCTCAATACAATGTGTACATCACTCCTCCGTGCTTTTCAGTACGTTTTTCATTACCACTATCTACTTTTTTTTGCTTCAGAAGTATTTTTTTTCTTGGAAGAACACCAATTAATGGCAAACGGCTACGGGATTATACTAATCCTTTTATTTAGATAATAAATAATAGTTTATGTACTTAGCATCACCGGAATATTTTACAAGTCACTGCACAGTTAAAACTTCATTTATCACTATCTTGCTATCTATTTGCTTTAGCAAGTGCCTCTGCCTACCCCGTTTTGGGATTAAAAGGCGTGAAGTGTATTTTTTTATCACTATCTTCTGTAGGAAAAGGACATTCCCTTTTCAACTGTTGATAATATTTTAAACGGTAGGCGTTAAGCTTGAAAGTTACACCTTTTTATGTCCAGAATGAAGTATGCAAAGAACATTTTTTAAGACATACATTATTTAAACAAACTTGATCCTAGTGGTGGCCTAAGGACTAAGGTGGAATAAGAACAACCATATACTCGATAGTCGACTTGGTGGATTTTGCAAATCGTTGCCTTAGTATATATATAGCTGCATCTCTTTCGTATCCCAATATCTTCGTGAGTTAGATTTTTTTTAAATCTCCTCGTTGTTATATTAAAAGTTTATAGCGGGTATTGCGGCGCGAAATTAACCAAAGATAAGCATTAAGCTTACCTTCGTTGTTTGCTCGACGTTTCCACACAGTTACATGTGCTGTGGTCCAGAGCGAGCTGACTGGTAATACCCGGCGTAAACTTTTACCTAATATTAGCTGTACCGCGCGGTGTTACTCGCGTTATTTCGTTCCCGTGGGAATTTATAATAATAATAATCGTTTATTTGCCAATAATTTACACGGTAGGTAGGTTAGCACAAGGTACTAACTAAACAAATAAAAAAAACAGGTTAAACTTGGAAAGCTACTCCTAGTGTAATTAGTAAGGATAATTTGGGGATAAAATATAGCCTATGTTACTCAGGAATAATGTTTTCCAACAGTGAAAGATTTTTTTTAAATCTGCCTAATAGTTTCGGAGCCTATTCAATTCAAACAAACAAACAAAAAATCAAACCTTTCCTCTTTATACTATCGGTATAGATAATGTCAGTGCGTGTTTCCTGAAGAAAATGATTTCTCATTGTCAGTCTAAAAGTGGCCTAGAGGGCATCATCTCCAAAGGATCCACGAACCGCTTAGGGACTGTGGACATGAATTTATGTATGTTTTATTCAATCCAGGCGGACTCATGTTCGGCCTCCACCATCAAGAGGCAGCTGGAGGCCTGCACTCACAGCCTCGTGGTCCTGTCACCTCGCTCAAGGAGGAGCCTCTGACTCGGGCATGGATGACGCCTACTTCCTTAGTTGACAATACCAAGTGAGTATGACTTCCAATTTTTTTTCTTTTCACATTTGAAAAAGGGGCGGAGATGTTTTATTTTTTGAAGTAGGGAACCCCCTAGTTATTTCCATGGTTTTTCTACAAAAAGTTTGGAAACTTCGTTGAATCTATTCGGAGTAAAAATATGTTGATTTAGTTTACAAAAAAATAGTGAGATATGTTCGTAGTAATTTTCGGGATAGCTGCACTTCAATGTAAATTAATGATTTCCAGAATTGTATCGTAATTTTTCTAGGCGATTTTAATTATCGGATTTGTTAAGATGTTTTCTGCACTTACAGCTTATTATAAATTGAAGTCAAAAAAGGATACGCAAATAATAAATATAAATAAGTGAGAAGCAATTAAGGCATGCGACGCCACGCAGACAAAGTGGCTACTTTGTCTGCGTGGCGTCTCTTATATAAACACCTGTGAACAACAAAGACGCATAAAACCGGACAAGTATTCCTAAACCAATCACGATGGCTGCCCTATACCCCATCTGTAATTCACCCCAAATATTTACGCGGTCCGGATAAACCTTTTACCGGCAAAAAGAGCAACGCTAACCGCATTATCCCACCACCAAAATTTCATTAGAGTCGGTAGAACACACTGCGACAAATGTGTTAAATACACTATTGTGGATTAAACAAAACGGTTGGGGTTTCCCTGTGTACGTATGGCATGGCTTTCTTGATATGGCATTGTGGTGCAAATTTTTATCAGTTCTGACGTGCATTTTAGAAACGGGAGCTCACGCTACTCGCTTTTGACGATGGGTCTGGAAGAGTTTTTATAATGTAGGTACTAGCTGTACCGGCAATTGTTTTTTTGACATAGGAAGTGGCCTTTGTATCCCGTATGTAATATAGCTGACACGGCTAATATACACACATCAAAAGTGTCTAGGGATCAAGTACATTTTAGAAGAATATATTTTACAAAAACTTAATAAATTCATAATTTATTCAAAATGTGGTGATAAGCCATTGATTCAGGCATGGGGAATTAGGTCGGAGACCAATCCAGAAGATTAGATTTGATTGAAATAAATAAACTTTATTTAGAGCTAAAAATGTTCTTGATCCCTAGACACTTTTGATGTGTGTACATATTTACATGCTTACCATTCTAACCTTCTTTGGCTTCCACAAATAATTCAAGAGCAAAATTAGCCAAATCGGTCCAGCTGTTCCCGAGTTTTAGAGAGACGAACGAGCAGCAATTTTTAATATAGATGTTGTTAGTTTGTACGTGTACGAGTTGATTCTGTACTATTTCAAATAATAATAAAATGTATAATAATATAGAACAAATCTGGTTAGTATAAAACTTTCTAAGATCGCCCGTGAATTCGCGGGTGAATAGGTACCTAATGAACAAGTGTGCTCCATCGTAGAACACATCGCTGCTTAACATCAGGCAGGATGGTGATCAAACGCTTGTTCATAGTGATAAAAAAATGCCCCAAATAGCCGACCACTTCACTGTTATACATTCCCTTTTTAGTCTACATATAATATAATAGTCTACAAAAAAAATGAAATATTCATAATGCATCTATAGTTAGACACTATAATTAAAACTACCAAAAGTTCCTAAATCAAAACAGTAGGTATTTCCCCGAAAATAAACGTTTACGAAAATACCGTTTCGCGAATCGCTCCACTGCTGCTGTAATACCAAAAATGCACCTGCTACTGCCCAATAATAATGCGGGAGATAAACAGGACAATAATTTAATATTATCGCAGATGCGCCATTTGTCCGACAGGGGGCGTTAATGAAGCGCCCGGTTAACAAGTGCGTATTCATAACCGGCCCGCTTGTAAATCATTCCGGGTGCGGTGCCAACCAATAGTGCGTGAATTGTATATACTGACCTAACTATACTTCGCTACTGTGAAGTATAGTTACCTACCTAACTATACTTCACAGTGGCGTGCATGGGATTTTACGACAAGGTAGGCAGTAATCCCCAAGGATTGACACCTATGTATAGATGACTTGTCTTTACGAAATATCAGTACCTATTTACTCATCCACAAAACACAGGACCTTCGTTAGCCTATGTCGTTAGTACAACAAAAAAAGACAATTAGCAATAACTCTAATATTATAATGTGTAGTCAAAATACCAAGGTAGGCAGTGTCTTTTTGCCTATATGTTGTGCACGCCACTGATACTTCATAGTGGTAGTGTTGTATGTTAAGCTTAGTTAAATATTGCAATGATAACGTAAAGGAAATTTAATAGAAAGACCTGTTTGTCGTTTTCACACCAAAATACTGAACCGATTTCAATGAAATTTACACCAGTAATCTAGAGCCTGAGAAAGGACATAGCTTTTCTTTGCAATTTTAATACGAAAAGGCTCACAATTCCTTAAGAAAACGTTGGATTGAGAGTTGTTTGGTATTATTGTAATTTTTACAACTTCAAACTTAATTTCACATTTCAAATATGGCGTAAAAAATGGCGTGTAAGTTATCACATCTCAACTAAAATATTAAATTACAACTTCTGCAGACGTAATTTCAAAAAGAACATAAATTTAACAATAATAGGCAGGGATGCCCCCGACATTTGTCGATAGTATACATCGAAAATAATGAAGTTGCACAACAAACAGGCACATTTGGCGCGTAGTATCTTACGTCCGCATTATGACGTATCGTTGTGGGCACACATTAGCGTCTATTGTGCCTGAAGTGCCACCCTCCGAACATCTGTCTCGTTCGGGAATCGAGTTTGCAGAATAAATAGTGCAGTTTATATTATTTTTTTTGTACTTTTTTAATAAGTTTACTTTGCCGCGTAAATCGTTTTCGGCCAGTGTTTGTTTGTTTAGTTTTTTTTTTGTTGAGGATTGTACATTCAACCTAACAGGTACTAAGCAAAGATATTAGTTAAATAAAAAGACGGGTTCCTACCAGGAAAAAAGTAAAGACACGAAACTGGTCCAAAAGTTATAATAAAATTACAAATCCGATGTCATGCTTGAGTTACAATCTACTTCAAATTTCATCATGGCGCCCCTCACTCAGACAGCGCTCTTCAAAAATTACCAAGTCTAATTAAAATAATTGGCCGAAAATCATCAGGAGCCATGACAAATGTTGACTGATAGCCCTCGATGACAGGTACATTTATAAAACAAGGAACTCCATTAGCTTGACGGCGCCAACGATTAGGCGCGAAGTTTTTAATAAATTAAATTCAGATAAATTGACACTTGTTATACCTACCATTAAAGGGTCATTTATAGTTTGAGAATTGAGGTTTGTAAACAAAAAAATCAGATTACGGTACGTGATTTTATGGCGTATTCTGAGGTAATAATATTGTAATCAATAAGTGGATCCGGCAGACTGTTCTGTTAACTATGAATATTAATTTTTAATTAATTCCCGTGCAACTTCCTTATTGTGTTTTTCATGAAAACTTTCTTGACCATATTAAAAGAAAATAACACATTTAGCGATTTATTTTTACATCGATTTATGAAAAAACAGAAAAAAGAATTCGATTTTTTCTTTGTGTAGATACCTAGTTCCCTCCCGTATCGCCTTTGACAAAGGCCCGTAATCCGTAAGCGAAAAAGCGCTTCGCCTAATCGCTTACATCGCTGCCGAAACGATCGTCAATAAATAAAACAATAGCCGCGCGACAGCAAGAGTGTAAAATGGCAATGGCAAAACCAATTTGTTTACGCAAATTCTGCAGCGCTGCAGAGATGGATAGGGCTACGAAATACGCCTGTTAGTGACGTGACTCGACATCTATCGATATATTGCCGACGTAATTAAAAAAAAACTGACACAACGCAAAGCTCTCTCTCTCAAGAAGAACACTAATATTAAAATTACCATTAGGTATACATTACATTTTTTTTTCATAAATAAACAATTTAATCTCGAAAATGAATTGTCATATTTTAGCGTTAGTTTAGCGGATATTCCAAAAGAACATTTTTAGATAGGAACATGTTGGTGTACTTCTCATTCCATTAATACTGTTTAGATAATACATCGTAGCATGCGAGCACAACACTAATGAGAAATGTGACCGAAGATTTGACGAACTGCATGCATTTGAAATACTGAACCCGTGATGTATTTATTGTTCTGTTTTAGCTGGCCACTTTAAAATGAGCTCTAAGCCTAACACGTAAAGTTCAAAATTGACAGTACGGTTGACATCTAACCTACCACACGCATCGATATCGATATATGACTGTATAATTTGTTTGTCGACAAGTCATTTTGGCTTGTTGCATTTTGGGATGCATTAATATCTTGTCTTATACCTACCGCATAGCAATGTACAATTTATAATATTATTTTTTCTCTCACCGAAACATTTTTACTATTGAAGTAAAAATGTTTCGGTGTAATAAAAAGTAAAAATGTAAATGGTTCCTTAAACGGTAAGTTTCTAATAATCATCTGTAACAGACCTTTTAAAAGGCCCACCGAAAAAAGCGGTTCCGAACTACAAATACCGTACGGTATGCAAAATTCCCCAAAAAAATCACAATAGCAATCATCTGCGTGACACTAGACAATACTAAGGCGTATTTTTTTTTGCTAACGGTCCAGATCATAAATCTACTGTAAAAGGATTATGATGTGATCCCACTGACCACAAAGCGGTCGATAACTTTTGCGGTGTTTTGTAACAGTGGATCGTCAGCAAAACAAATGGGCACAGTATTGACAAATTGACTGAAAGAGGGTCCGTAGTAAGATGTCAGATTTATTACGGTGTTTAGGAATTTAAAACGGCGTTTTTGTTGTCTCGCCCGTGGCAAATGTTAAAAGCGCTTTTATGGGTGACATTTTGTGGTTTTATTTCGGTGATTTAGCACCTGTTAATTTTAGTGTGCATTGCTTAATGGTTGCGGTCGTAAACTCTTATTTTCACGTACTAGTTGGTTTCATTTTCTTCGCCATGTCCGGTTTTTTTTTGTATTTAATTTTGTTTCTTAAACCTTCTATGTGTGTTTAAAAGAAAGCGATGTAAATGCATTTTTATAATTGAAAAAATAACGTAACCTTAACTACATTAATTTCGAGTTATGTCATTTAAACAGTTATGTGTACTCGGGAGCAATGATATCGATATCTATCGATATATATCTTCTATATTCTATATAAATGCCACTTTTCGGCTGATTTTGGTCTTGAATTATTCGTGGAAGTCCAGAGAAGGTTTGTACGTAGAGAAAATTTAAAAAAAATCGCTTAAAATTTGGGATGCAGGTTAGTACCTGCATCCCACTATCTAAACTACGCGAATGAAATCGCGGGGCGTCCACTAGTATGATATATACTGAGAAGATTTTATTTCTCTCAAGTATATAATTATAATAAAAAAACACCATGTTATTGACTATGAAAGACTCCATGAAGAATAAAACGAAAAAAAAAACAATGTAAACTTTTGTCCAACAGCACGGTTGGAGTCGGCCGTGCCCACTTCGAGAAGCAACCTCCAAGCAACCTTCGCAAAAGTAACTTCTTCCATTTCGTCGTGGCCCTATACGACAGAGCGGGACAACCTATCGAGATAGAAAGGACCGCGTTCATTGGCTTCATTGAGAAAGATCAGGTGAGTCATGTTTTCATTCCTTTATGTTGCCAAAACTGGGAAGTACATTTTTGATTTTCATCGATTTTGTGTTTTAAATACATTGTGTTAGAATTGAATATCGCGATGCAATCTATTGTGGGTCCCTTGCGAAGTAGAGTTGGAAAGAAAATAGTGAATATATTTTGTTATCTGCGCCAACTGGATGTTTCTTTAAAAAGTTAGTTACTGCTTCGGTAGGTAGGTCATCATCAAGATGCCTATTAATTACGCTTTAACAAAGGATATCATATTAAAAAAAAATATCGATCGTATATTATTTGTTATTTCACCGGAATCACGTATACCTACTACGAACAACAGTTTTTTTTATCGTAATAGGAATAATTTCTACACAAACCTATCACATAGCAATTAGATAGTGGTAAAATTTTATCTACTGCCCCTGTATATCGTGAGCCTTAATCTTCCCGACCATATTCATCACGTTAACTAACTCCACACTATACCAAGGTTACATTAGCTTACATAGATACACTTTTGTGTTGCCCTTCGTCCATTCAAAGGAGCACAATAAACTAAATATCATCTCTCGCACAAAGACTCGCGTGTTTAAGATAAGCATCAGTATTTGTTCATCAATCAGGATTGACGCGACGTAATACCATTGTGCGCATAATACTGATTTACATAATTGCACTCGACGTAGGTGGTGTCTGTTCATTTGGTACATTTACTTTTTTTTTGTGTAGTAACATGTACAGATAGATTAAGGTGATATTAAATTTGAGGGGAGATAAAATGTTTTTGAATGTAAATTACCTATTACGTTGAAAAGCAGGTATTACCTACCTGCTTCTCTACCATATTATACCAGTATAAGAATATGCCATGTTATAGAATCTTGTAGTAAAAAGATTTAACAAGATCGTGAAAAGTGGCGGTCCGTGATCTCTGCCTACCCCTCTGTACATATTGTGTATGATAAAATTCTACTTTTCAGGAAATTCGTACCTCTTAATATCAAAAAATGGGGTCTTCTAATGATTCCTAAGGCCCGGAAAATTGTCACATTGTATTTATAGATTTAGAAGTCTATTTTTACAAATGTATAAACGTCCCGAATTCGGATTCGTCAGATTCGGAAACTACGAACACAAAAAGATGGACCATGATTATTTAATAGAGCCCCCGACGTTTGAAAAAAATGTGTTTTAATTTCTCTTTTCTTTCACAGGAACAAGAAGGACAAAAAACGAATAACGGCATTCAATACAGGCTTCAGTTATTATATGCCAACGGTGAGTTTAATATTGAACAAATTTTAATACAGAAAGCGAAGGCAGAATGAAGTTTTTAAAAGTCATTTTTTTAGTATATAAGCTCGCACACGTGATCATTCATTAATTTCACTCAGTTAATAATAAAATTTAAATACTGTTCACGCTTACACTTTCTGAATATATCCGAATGACCGTAATTTGAATAGTTGAATTTTCCTTTCCTCATTATCATCAGCCCATAATTGTCCACTGCTGGATATAGGCCTCTCCAATTGTACGCCACTGTATTCTGTTTTCAGTTTCTCACATCCAGCTCCTGTCTTCCTTTCCTAAGTTATTAATAATATAAGATAAAGTAGGAACGCTCTTATAGTTGTGAAAGCGACTGAAGGCACCACAAATTTTATGTTTTATGATATTTTGTAAAACTTGTTGAAATTACTTCTTATTGCTTAAAAATACAAGAACGAGAACATTATTTTTCTTCATTATCAATGATATTTGACTAGTTAATTTGATTGGAGCCATGTTGTAAACTGGTGCAAGAGTTAGTTTAATTTTCAACGTCATGACTTTTTATACAGAAATTATGTGTATTAGCCGCAAGAGTTCATCCATCACAGAGTTTGCGAACTACAACACAGAATCTGCTAACAGAGAATGGCGGTCTTAGGCACCGTACATAATTTAAAGCGCAGCTTGCAAACCAAACATCCCAAGACGCAGCACCGTACCTTGTTTGGCTTCCTGACCACAGTTGACAGACGCTTAAGACGCTAGCACAAATATTGCTTGATCAATCGACGTTTCTAGACGTTTGACGTTCATTATGGAATAGGCATCTTGTGATACTGGCCCTACTAACGACCTGAGAGCTCAATCAACATTACGCGACAGTATATTCGATGCCACAAATATCTGAAACGACAACGTCCATGGTACGGCTTCAGAGTATGACTGCCACTAATTGGTTGACGTCGGCCAAGGGAATAACAACCTTGTTTATTCATGCAACTTTGGGAATCCATCTCAAATCGTGTGCCAATGGCTTGCCTTCCCTTACTCTCCAGATCTGACCATTTCACAAAAGCTTTTTCAAGAAATCTAGAGTGAGTCGAATTATGATGTGTGTAATTTAGGTGTTATATTACTTAAAGTAGGCAGGAACAATACTATAAATAAATGATGCAACATACTCGAGCACATACAATTTTCGGAAATAACAAAGTTTCTTGACAAAAGTTTCCAATCGTCGAAACTATGTTGTGACTTGGCATACAATAATTTTAAAGAAAATCTTACCTCGCAAATAAAAAAAAAGTCATCGGTTCGTAAACGTCGAAGTTATCCGTGAACAAACATAAAAGTAGCATTCAGAAAGAAAATTTTTTTGAAGTTCCTTAAAAACCTTAGACGTTTTAAACATTGTATACTGGCATCACATACAGCACAGTAAACTAAACACTAACATCTTTAGTGAGAGTTCGTTTAACCTTTAACGTATTAAGGAAATTTCGCGCATACGAACGGAAAAAGAAAAAGAATTTGAAAAACGATGCAGTGCTCGTCGCCTGACAAATTGAGCCATGTCCCGTGTACCACCATGCCTGCCGTTGTTCAGCGAAATTTACACAGACTAAAATCTATATGGCCTATGAGTAAAATAGCCCGCTTAGTTACCAGAGGAGTTGGGGTTTCGATTCCAGCACGCGGGTTGTGTACCTATGAACACAGAGCTGAATATGTCTACATACGGTAATATAAATGTTCTGAGGAATCTTGCATTGTAAAAGATGTGTAAACCGATAGCAGTGGCGTGCACACCATATAGGCAAAAAGACACTGCCTACCTTAGTGTTTTGGGTACCCGACCTAATAATAGAGTTATTGCTAGATATTTTTTGTTGTACTCACGACACAGGCTAACGAAGGCCCTGTGTTTTGTGGGGCCTATATTTCGTAAAGATAAGTTACCTATACATAGGTGTCAATCCTTAGGGATCACTGCCTACCTTGTCGTAAAAGCCAGTGCACTCCACTGACCGATAGGATAAGCAATAGGTGGTAAGCTGTTAGCTTAGATGTACAATGATTAGATGTGGATTATCTGTGGGTATCTGGTAAACTATAAGTAATTTTATTCTCACAGATCAGAAACCTTTATTTTTTACCCATATTATGCACGAATAAATGGCATAGTTAGAACGAAAAGGACCCAATACGAAACATGCCGATTTTGTAATTTAAGTTTTGTATCTTTTACGTTAAGGTTCAATTTCATAAAATGACACATTGTCACTTTTGTTCTAAGTGTGCGAAATATGCGAATACGAATATTTAGGCACCTACGTATCAGTACTAATTGTATACTTCCATTACAGGTATCAGACAAGAACAAGACATATTTGTCCGCCTCATCGATTCAGTTACAAAACAGGTAAGAATTTTCACTACATCACAGAAATTGTGGTCATAATAAAACTCTAGGCTTTAAAAGAACCAATTGAATGGATTAAATGATCGACGAAATTGAATAAAATACGTAACAATAAAAAAAGTGCTACACCATTTAGTCCACGCCGACGAAATCGGAGGCACAACTAGTTTAATTAACGCGAAAGCGAAAACGTCACGACATAAATACGCACCTATAATAATAATCGTGTGTAGAAACTAATTCACAAGAACAACGCGAGCGCAGAGTCAATTCATACAAAATTCACCTCCGTGCGGTGTTTGTTCGGGTAGCGATTCTCAAACTTTAGCTCACGTGTCGCGGGGTCGCCGCGCCACGTGGCGGCCACGTGACCACCGCTCAGTAAGCTGATTGGACCCACGCCCTCTATGTGAATCGGGCGCAAATCGCATTGCGTTTGTGAGCAATCAGTTATATTATCTCCGGTTACAATTTTATGTTGGTCGATTTTAAACGTGACACCAGTCATGTTGATAATCAGAAGTGTGGGGATTAGCTATTAGAGAAAGTGCTGGGGTGGTCATAGAGTTTTGTATTATGATGACTTAAGCTGCTAAGCTCCGAGGAAAACTGAGTGTCGTAGTTTTACCCATCTATTACCTACCTACGCAACCTACGCAACAAATCCTAAGTATAAATCCTAGGTTAGTAGGAGGACACCTAAAACTTTTCTTCTTGCTTTTATAAACAAACCTGAGAATAGCTATTTAGTTAGTTTTGTGTTGTGCATATATTTCGATTCTTCTAAACACTAATTTTAAATACATTCTACTAAAATTAGCAAATAGAAGAACTTATAACGAAACTTTATTACCCTTCCAACCAAAACAGTATTTTCAACCCTCCAATTGTTGACAGTTATACAAGAACTTTTATTCGTCTCGATGAAAAGAGGTGTCACATGCGATCACTGATTGACGGGTTAAATTCTAACCGTGAGGGTTATTACGGACTGGACAATGCAGATAAGGATTCAATGGGAAACTCGATATCTGGCGAATATTTTGCTAGGAGTACTCCACAGTCAAACTACCTATCTATTCTCTAGCTTCTAATACTTAGTATATAAGCTTTTTGTGAGTGAAAATTTGAAAAAAAAACTTACATATTGTTTTTGTTGCCATTTTGCCAAAAATTCTAAAATTTAACATAACACAATGTGGTATATTTTTTTTGTGGCTTCTTTTCGGATCCAAAAGTTTTCTGTAATCATGCTGTATGAAAACACGTGAGGTAAGTTATCACACGTGTGCCCCCGACTGTACGTGTAATTCCAGCACAACCTCGCGTCGTAACATGAGGCCAATTACTAAAGATTTATGCTTACATTATAATTAACTCAGTGGAAATAACATGGCCACATCGTCGCATTGTAAGTTGGTGCAATCAAACGCTCACGTCTTAGTCAATTTTGAGAATCTTTATAAAAATCGATCATTGTTTTCGGAGTTTCCTAGGTATCGGTTATTTTTACTAGTAATTACATAATGCTAAAGGAAATTAGCGATAGGAGTACGTCACGACTGTGTTGTATGCCACTCTTTGAGAAAGACGTGACCCACAATATTTTTTGCATGTATGAAAAGTTGAACTGAACGTAAATTGTACATCAAAGTTAACAATTATGTTAGAAGTTCCTCAAACAACACATGGAAACTTATAAGAAAGTCACCCTCTGCGAGTTTTTTTTGTAAATACCCGGATATTTTTTTTTCGTAGTAGTCGAAGCCTTATGTCCATCGATGTAGAGAAACCGTAATTTAGTTTGTGGCACTAATCTGTATCGATCCAGGTTTTGCAAGAGTAGTAGTCTTCTTGAGATGGATACCAGCACCCAATACATAATATAGTGTTGTGATGCTCATTCATTTTAATAGAGTATTGTTTAAAAAAAACACTGTAATAAGGTTACTTGTGGAAGAAGTTTCGCATGAAAGCAGCAAAAGAAATAGTGAAAAAGCACGTCGAAGCCAAATTCTTTTAAATCTTCCTATTGTTAAGATTTTATAAAAAATAAGAAAACTAGAAGCAACGAAACTTGGTTCCTCGCGATATTTAAAATAAAAGTTCTTTCAAACTGTAAGACATTTGAAGTCGGGACAAGATAGGGAATCTTCTCGAGCGTAAAAATAAAGGTGCAAGAGAGTTCTTGATTTACATTTTGTGACAAGTTGCTACGACCGGTGCATCCTAGACTGTTTTATGTTGTGAACATACCTTTATTTTATTATCATTTGAAAGCGTTTTGGATGAAATATCGTTGTTGCTCTGTATATGAGGGGAATGGGTTTTCTGATACATTATTTTTGTTTACCGTTTGAATCTTCAAAAACGTTACAAAACGTGACATGGTATTTTATAAGTTAGGCTTATTAGTTTCGAAACAAGTTATTCTATCAATAATATTTAACTGTGGAAAGTAAACAACACACCACTTCACTTCTAGCATTTAAATTATATATGAGTAATCATATATAATTTAAATGCTAGAACTAAAATCTCTGCCTCCAAGATACAAAAGTCGCAGTTAAACAAATCACCAATTCCACAGAACAACATTGGCATATTAAAAATTTACCGAAAACAGTTTCCGAATCTCATTAGACGAACAAAAAGCCACATTAACGTCTTGTTTGAACATTATTAAACAAACATAATCTTTCAGCACGTGCATAACACACTCCTTCCTATACAAAATGTCGGATGAACTCTATGGGATTTCCAGCAAAGTCTATGCGGCAACAATGGCGGCCGATATCTTAAGTTCAAAGTCAAATAGAGGGGACAGAGATTGGTGTTTTTTGATACCGATATGATAGTGATTTACTATGGGAAAATAAATATCGTTGGGACTTGTACGGATTTAGCCCATTACTTATGTGATTAAAGTAAAAAAATCCTTAGTAACGTATGTAGATAGTTTTCCCAAAGAGTGAAGATGGTATCGAGATTCTAGGATAGCGATACTACTTTTTATCTACATCCTATCTTTCAATATTATAATAACGTCTTCGACATATATTTATGTCGAAGACGTTAGTATAATAGTAATATTATAATAGTGTAAAAAGAGAGAGTACAAAGTTTTTTTTGTACTAATTGACCGATTGTTAACGTTGCTTGAAAGTCTAAATGTAAAAGTATACAAAACAACAAAGCTTATATCATTAATTTTTTTCCATGTAGGTACTAACATATTTTATTATGTCAAGATTTACTTATCTGTCATTTGCCTAGGTTAGTATATCGACCAGAAATGTGTTCTTACTGTACAAATTGCCTCATCATCATCATCAACCCATATTTGTCCATTGTGCTGGACATAGGCCTCCTCAATTGCATGCCACTGTGATCTGTTTTCGGCTTCTCGCATCCAACTTCTGCCAGCCATCTTGCGGATATCATCAGTCCGTTTGCCGAGAACCGAGAACTCGTTTGCCCCAACAGTCATCGGTTCTACGACTCATATGGCCGGCCTACTGCCATTTCAGCTTGCTAAACCGATGAGTTATGTCGATGACTTTAGTTCTCTGTCGGATCACTTCATTTCTTATCCGATCCTTCAGAAAATCGCAATGCACTACAAATTGCCTATTTTACTTATTTAAAAAGATTCTCATCGAGAACCATGTTCACTTCTAAACTTTAAGAGATTCTCAAAGTTTGGTCCTAAGTGGTCCTACAGTAAGGGGTACTCGGTTTACGAGTAATTTTGTACAGACTTGCGTGTTCTCCGCACATGCAACTTACATTAGCTGATTGCTTATTTTTGTCGTTCGTGGAACAAAAATAATTTTCTTGGACAGGGATCCATTACGCCTTTTAAGTTTTGATATGGAATATCGTAACTGTTACTACATCATTAAATAAGTAGGTAGAACTGTTTACAGGTAAAAAACATAACTTAAACAATGTAGGTACTAACATGAAATCACGTTTTTGATCGTCGATAGGATGAAATCAGGTTAGTAATTACTTGGATACTAGAACTAGAGCTGAGATATACTGAAATTAGATTATGTTTCATAGTAATTACACGTCACTGTACACGTAATGGCAGAATGCCCAAAACACAATATTTTACCTTTATGTGTATATATTTCATGTACCAATAAAAATATCTGAGTTTTAGTTAAAGGTTGATCACTGTCACTTTCTGACGAGAGAAAAATGTAGAATGTGCGAAGAAGAGAAAAAATGGTATACGTTAACCCTGAATTACGTAACATTTTATTAAGACGGTAACAATTTTTACGATATAATCCTATCACATTACTCGACTACCCGCTGGTCAGTCCCCTGGCCAGCGTATTTTTTTTTAGTAGCAGGGAAATTCCCCAGAGATTGAATCCCGTTGGTACGGGTATTCCCTGGCCGGCGTCCCACCGGAGCCGCTGAGTGGATGAGGGTATGTGGTTGCTACCAGACAGGTCTGGGGTTTAGGAATTGCTGGTTTAGCTTTCATGCTCGTAACGTTTTTCTTACTTTTGGACTTGTTTCACGGATTTAGGTGTTTAACAAACGAAATACCTACTTCAAATGAATTATCCGTTTTTATTTTTTGTATGAGACGTAATGAGAGTTTGATAAGCAGTTAGTAAGTATACCTACTTAGTTAGTCATCATTATCATCAGCCACACGACGTCCGTTAGTCATAACTATTTCATATTATTTTATATATGTATTTATACTACAGGGCAATATTAACTCATGTTACCTCTGAAGAGATATTTTAAAATCCTATGTATAGACATATTATTCTTTTGTAACGTTTTTATATCTGAAACATAAAAATATAAAACTACTCTGTAGTTATTTTAAACGATATTATTATTTATTTAGTAGTCAAGTCCAGACATTTAGATGACCAATCTCTAGCTAATATCCACCTGTATGTGTATGTCAATAAACATCCCTCTTTCCACTGATCGACAAAAAGACATAGGAACAAAAAAAAAATCCCTTGCACAAAAGATGCAATTTTCATATTCAATTAAACGTTTTGTAGGGTCGTCGTTCGCCTGGATTACAGGGATGTAAGTAGCTTATGGGGAAGTATGTAACTAATGGTTATAAAATTTGTTACGGGTAACATGTGCGTAGTTGTCTTTGTACGGATTATTGGCATTTACTATTGGCAAAAGTGGACAATGGGAAGAATTTTGTCATAGATGGAAGGATTATATCTTTCGTAAGATTTACTACATACAACATACACTTCACGCCTTTAATCCCAAAGCGGGGTAGGCAGAGGCACTTGCTAAAGCAAATACCCACGGTCCACCAAGCGTATTTAACCCAACGTGACAGGGGGTGAGCCCATCGCCGTTTTAGGGTTCACACACCTTGTGGTGTGCGGGTTTCATCACGATGTTGTCCTTCACCGTACGAGCGTGCGTTGCGTACATAGGCTCTGAAAAAGAGTCCCATTGGTACACGTCCAGTAGCCGGACTCGAACCCGGGACCTCCCGGTTACAAGTCAAGGATCCGACCAACTGGACCTCAGAAGATTTACTTGAATATATCTTTAACTGTATTGTCATATGTTCTTGCTTAGACGACGTAACCTTCATACAATTTAGGTATGTGGTAACTGTGAGATATTTTCATGGTCAGTATCTTTGATGAAACTAGAAACGAGAAAGGATCACTAGTCTCTAAGGGTACAAAACAAATTTTCACTATGAAAGTGGATGACCAAAATGAAATCTCGACACGTTATTAGCGTTATCTGTGGGGAAGATCTTAAAACCTGATCTCCCATCACCCTTGAATCATAACCAGTGAGCATTTGCTCTGCCCGCGAGGATTATCGTGCTGTATTGATCAAGTATTGTGTACCTATTCAAAAAATAACCTGACCTTGTTTAGTCTGAATATTTCTATGTAACTTGGACCATATTACAATAGCCCTGTAGTATGGAACTGGGACCCCACTGTAGTGTACACCCTAGCCAAAAAGCTTCTGGTGCCCTATCCTGTAATTAGATATTAATAGATAACAGAAACACGCTCGAGGGGTGTACTAGAGATGTGCGGATTGAAAGATAGTTTTTTTTTTGCGCAGTCAGCTTTCAAATTTCTATTGGAAGTGCAGTGTTAATGGATCATGTGAATCGCATTCTCAAAATTCTATTTCAATTGAGATTTTCTTACTATGTATATAATCTTCGCTAGTGTTATGAAGGTTAAATAGAGAAGTCATGATTATGTAATTTCCAAGTAAATGTAAGTATAGAACCAGGAGAAGATCTGGGCTTCAAATATTTTTGGTCAGGTACCAATACCATAATTATTGATTGATCTCTTAGGCGCAATTTGATTATGGAAATACTGAAGGAAGTCTTGACTACGTGAAGTCATGAATTTAAAAACAATATTTCCCTCCTTTGATTGTTGATTTCTGTGTAGTTGCGTCTGGTTTGCATATTTTGAAATGACGCCAGCAATAAAGAAATAAATAAAAATAATTGTTGATACCGATTACCATTCGAGATTCCTGTCTCAAAAAAACAAAAGAGTTTATAAAATCGACGGGCGGCAAAAAGCCACGATAAAGATAACTATAACAACTTCGAACGACGCTTAAATAATGAATTCAAAAGAGGGTGCATGGATAATTAACCAAAAGTAATTACTCTATGCTCAATGAAGTCGGAAAATATTAATACAATAACAAAGATAGGGCTCAATAGCTTTTTTGAATTAACAGAAAATATGGATTATGTATCCAAAAACACAAGTGAGACTGATCTACCCCACGAAAAGTTGTCTTATTTTAAATAATGCTATTAAAAATGCGTATATTAACGAAATGCATAAGAACCCATCCCCGATGCGGTTTACAAACCTTCTAGTATAAAGGCAAATATTATTTCACGATAATATTAAGTTGTGTAGCATACATAAGATTAATATGCTCACATGGTTACAGCCATCCATTCGCCTATAACTGTTATGTATTCGAAATATCTTCACCTAGACACAAAAATAACTATGTTCTTTTGTTGCAGCCGATAGTCTACGAAGGACAAGACAAGAATCCAGAAATGTGCAGGGTGCTTCTTACACACGAAGTTATGTGCAGGTGAGTCATTGAAATCACTATGTGAAACACATGCAAAAGGTCCAAAAGTAATGTTGATGATAGAACTTTAGGAAGCAGTTGTGTTATGCTTCAAAAAGTTACGAACAACAAAATGATTGACATCTGCTGTACCGTAATCATTACTTTGAATGGTTTCCGCTCATGGAATTATTTACTTTCAAACAGCAGCCTTTCAGAACTACCGACGATGTTATTCAAATAAAGAAACACCAGTGGCATATTATTCTCAGAACTATCATAAAGTTTTGGGACATCATTTGTCATAAATGTTTGTCATTTCGTTTATATTTTGCCCGTCACGTTTCTTCAAATGCGTCGTGCGGTGACTCCTCCTTTGTCTGTTTTGACAGCCATTTTGGAAAGTAGGCGGTCAATGTTTTTGTGGTAGGCAGGGTACAATGTTGACGAAGAACTTCCTAATTTTGTGTATTTTGCAATACCAGTATCAAGTTAGAACTGCTAATGCACGTGGGTATCGATTTACCTACATATTTGTATAACACATTTTATCACTTAAATTATCTCGTAAATTAAAACCACCAACCCTACATTTACATTAGTCAATGTGTTGTCGTATAGCACTCCTTCCTTTGACACAGTTACATACTAAATGCCGTATAAAATTTGCTCTAACACGTTCAATAGTCCCATTAAAACTATGTTATGTAAACAAACTAAAACCACGTGCATTTCCAGCACATCACCTCTCCCCCGATCGTCATCTAGACGTGTTTTCCTTTCTCTGTCGTCGCGATACACGCGTCTCACTCCCTCGTCTTCGGGGAGGCGTCTCTTGGGAGTCTGTCCTTTCGAAATGTCTTTGCCCTCCGTGCCAAGGGGGCCGGGAAGGGCGCGCTCCGTGTATGCACATTTGCTTAGTGTGGATACGACAGGACGTAGCATTTTTTTTTCAAATGTTCGAACACTGAAGGCGTTGCGATGGTTTTAAAATATTACCTACTAGACGACAGGGCTTTATAATGATTTTTATAACTTACGTAAAGTATGATAAATAGATGTAGATGTTGAGAAATGTAATTCAATTGCTGTACTAAAATGTATAAAAACAGCTACATTCATTAATTTCACAAAATAAATATTTTAGAAAACATCAGATACCTCATATTTATACTATTAGTTACAGGTACACAAGATTAGTCAGGATAAAATAAAATTATACGAAAACAAAAATTCTCTACCACACGCCAGCTTATAACCGCTATTACATGATTTAGCTAAACTTCTATATTTTATTCGAGTTCACTCGATACATTCGGGTAAGGGGTCGTAAACCGATCCAGCAAGATATGAGTATCGTGTTATAAACATCTGAAGTATCGGGGTAGGTACTTCTTCATTCCGATATTGATTTTCTACCCGCATTTCTATTTAGGTATGTTTTTTATCGTTGAACGTGAAAAGTTTTAAATTTAACTATCTGGATTCACATTAGAAGTCCTAAAAATCTGATGGATAAATTTCTGCAGAAGAATATAATAATGCATGTATATTAAGCCCTGTTTTTGTTCCAGCCGGTGCTGTGATAAAAAGAGTTGCGGCAACAGGAACGAAACCCCTTCGGATCCAGTTATAATTGACAGGTAAGTCGCGAAAATTACAGAGAGAAAAAGAAACTCTAGAAAATTTTACGTACATTTCAACTCTCAACTGGTTCTAAACTCTGCAGCTTTGAAAACCCGTTCAATTTTAGAATTTCCCAAACTGGCTGGAGTATTCTTCTTTTATTTTCACGATTCATCAACATTTGCGGCAATCTAGAAAGTTTTCAGCGGCAAATGCATTTTCGCCGTCCGATAAGCAAACTTTGGAATTTCGTTTGCATTGTGCTGCTTTTTTTTTCGTCCTGCGGTTACTGCGCCAAGGATAACGCTATAATTGCATCTACATGTACTAGGTCTGAAGGAGCTACAGTACCTAATTGATATTTTATTCTGCCCTTGAATAAGTTCCACATCTGTGTGCAGTTCTAACGGCTTCAAAACAACAAACAAAACACGAAGATTATCGATTTCTAACAACTACGAACCACAAATCCTTTTCAAACTGCCATAGAAATCAAAACAATAGGTAGTCGAATTCGGCACCCTATAGAGTCATTGACGCCTACAGATTGAAAATCGAACAAAAGTGAAATAGAGCCGGCTAATCAAGAAGACAAAAATGCAGAAGCAACAATAGTGTGACGACTCTATCGGTAGGTGGAGCCCACTGTTTTGCGTAGTTCTTTTATACGGGAACCTTTTCGGTATTTCAATGGAGTGCCGTGGAGGCGTTGTGAGAGCGCGTACAAAAATTTGAATTTCGAGGGTTGCCAATAACTTCAAATGCTTTTTTTTTGTATTCTGATGTGTTCGGGTAAATTAAATTAGCGTTTTAAAATATAGAGTAGTTATCAATCCAATTTCTGTAGAGAAGTTATTTGAAAACAATAAATCATAACACACATAATATTTGTACCTCACAAAAAATAAGTCTATAAAATCCTGAAGCCTTGTATTAGTTGTATTATTTTTGTTGTTGTTAATAAAAAAACACGTGGTAGTGCACACACAGGTAGCAAAACGAAATTGTCATGAAAAACCTCAGCCAACCCTATAGGTAGGCTATAAAGTGACTTTTGTAACTCTCGCTCTCTGGCTGGAATTTTTTCACTCGGGTAACAGAAAATTCATCGAAACCTTTGTATACGAATTTTCCTTTGCTTTGTCGACGAAGCGTGAACTCCTCATAATGCCCGGTGTGTGGAAAAATTAACGAGAGTTCTTTTTTTCGCTCTGAAGTTAATTATAACCTACCTGTGTTTAGGTCGATGAAGTACAACAGAGTACAGTCATCGGCGTTAACATTTATAATCCATCAGTGGGACCTCGCCCACGTGCCGGTACAGTCAGAACTAATAGTATAATTGAAATTGTGCAATTGCGTGCGAAGCGTCACCCACCCGCCGAATTCATTAACGTTGTTTCGCGCAATTCGCTTTTTATATCCCCATCGTAGTCGTACTGCGATGATACCCCCAGCTCTGATGGTTTAATTATTTTATGCATGCACCTTAATGGCACTTTTTTTGCTAAATTGTCACGTTTTAGCTTATTAGGTTAGGGCTTGCGAGGGTTATTGTTAGAGAATCGGATTACTAGTTCAAAAATACATTTATATTGAGAGTGAGATTTGAACAGGGTTAGGCAGAGGTAGCTGGAATTAGGACCAACAATTAATATAATTTTGTTTTTATGTTCGCAACCATTATCATTGTTATTATATTAGTCTTAAATAAATACTCATGAGAGATGTGATTAACTTAAATTGCGCTAATGGCAAATGAAAGGAACCATTTCCGCAACAAATAACCAGTAACATATCAATTTAACCAAAACGCAATCTTCCGCTTAAACTCGAACAGCGTGTATTGATAACACGTCGAATAATTGACGTAACAAAAACGTGGCAGCAATCATGGCCCTACGAATCAGCAGCAATTTGTTAAGTGGATTTTTGGCCGAGACACGCTCGCGGCCCGATGCGCTTCTGTACACAATTTCATTATCTCTACGCGCGCGCCCACCAACGCTTCTACTAAATGTCGGATTCATATTCCCTGTTCCATCTCCGCTTTTTTTTTTCATTGCTGACGCTTGTAATGGATTGCTTTGTTTAGCAATACCGTTTGTGTATACATGCCTACAATTTAGTGAACATGTATTTATCTATATATCCGTATCATTGGTTAGGTAAAAAAAAACACTCACTAGATGGCCTCACTCACGAAACAAGTACCTAAGTACTTTAGAAGATGGACTTCGATTCGTGGGCCACGCAATCGGCCCCCTTCAGGCAATCACTTAACAAATTTATGAACCGTAATGATTAAGATGTTTTGTTCCGTTCGTAGTCTAAAACGCATTAGGGGTTGGAACATGCACTTGCATTAAACGATTTGTTATTCCCAACATATTGTGACTGGAATATCTATTAAAGGATTATGTTGTGACGCCTTCAAAGTTGTTTTGGGTGCGTGAGAATCGTATTGAAACGAAAGAATGAAGAAATAGATAATGAAAGACCTTGTTCACCTTGGAGTCATAATTGATGTCCATTCTATGCTACAAAATCACAAATAAATATTACCTCATATTATTGAACAGTACAATTTCAGAGAGTTGGAATCGACGTAGGTAAAAAATTTAAATTTTAAAATGGTGTCGAACATCGTCGTTGAAAAGTACACTGTAGCTAATATTATTAGATACCTACATTATCATTATGGGTTGACTACAATGCACATATGGCTGATATCTAAATTATCCGACTGACTGGTAACGGCACAATACGAATTCGACACCCCTTTTTGGCTGTGACAAAATCAATTTCCAATTCGATCTAACCCTCATGTGTTCACTATAAGATTTTACCCTCAATATCACACTGCGAGAGAAATAAAGTTGATTCCATTCGAATAAGGCACTTCCTTAAAAACACTACTCCGTTCCGATTTCTCTGAAATACAACATAAATAGAGTTGTTGTTTTCAAGAGTACGTCCACCTAACGAACAAAAATAAGCAACTTGTTAAAGTCGTTGGAGCTAAGCTATCCGCTGAATGCCAAACAGGGCTTCTAATCTGTGTAAAATCGAGTTTACCGGCAAACGATTCGGTTTCTTCAACTGCAGTTTTCCGGTAATTTTCGGTCCCGTAAAAAGCGCTCCGAGAGAAATCGGGACTATTACATTACCTCATTAGACACGCCGCGGCGGCGCGCGCTCCTCCGACGTTCTCGCCAAATAAATTCATTTCTGAGCGGCTCGATTTTGCTATTACATTTTCACGCGACTGTACTTTTGTAGAGAATCGAGAATGGAGCAGTAGAAGCACCATGTGATATCTCGGAATATTCTTGTAAGAACTTTAAATTGCCTCTTGGATTTTATTATTGGAATCTTCTTTGCTTTATAAGTTTATCTGAAATTGTCATTTGTAGAAACGGAATTCAAAGTAGTAAAACAACTTGCGACCTTACTAATTTCGGAAACTAAAAGTTTTGGTAACCGAGTCAACCATGACGATAATTTCAAGTTTTCGAAGATAATAATTATGCGATTAATAATATTAAAGGCCAAGTTACATTTCGCGATAAGTTACGTATCCGTGGCATATAGAGAAACAGATTTCTTCCAAAATAAAGAGAAACAAAAGAAATCGGCTCAATTACCAGTATAATGTAAGCAAAAAAAAATACTGGTCCCAAAACAGTACCTTGGGGAACACCCGCGCTCCGCTCGCCGTCCCCGATACAGACACGACGACTGGTGATTAGGCTGCTTATCCACGAGATAGCGACAGAAACTGTGCAAGACTTAACAACTAGGACCGTCCTCTTATTCTTCCAACCAACATTTTCGTACCCTCCGACTTATCTAAGGCTTGCGGCCGTTCAACGAAAATCAAGTGTTATGTGAGACACTCAACGTTTAAAGTTATTAGAAATATTATCATGGATCATATTTCTAACATCAAGTTCTTAAACTACTGTATCAATTGCTACTTACATAGCCAAATATCAATAAATCACATTGGCTCGGTAATGAGACGTCTCATTTCTGATTTATATCGGTGGCAATCGTTGGTGCCCTCTGATTTTTTCTACTCGATAAGGCTGCGTGATGATCGTAAATTGAAATATGATAAAGTCGCAGTAATAAGCTCCGGTAATAAGTACGACCCCTCGAATACAGGAGTCGCGTGACGCGGTATTTTACATTTCTGCAAATTAGGTTTCACTCATATATATTTCTGTTTTTTTTAGTAATCGAATCATCTACATACTAGCGCTATACATAAAAAAAGTTCTACACAAGGGTAGCAATTAATTCAGACATTTTATAGTTAAATTTTAAGGGTATTAGTATAGTTAGTTACATACATTTATTATTAAATATTATCTATAGTATGTAGTAAAACTGAGTCAGAAAGGAAGCAGGTTTTGTATAATTACCTCTTGTATGCATTACCTACTATTTCCTACCACTTCACAAAGTGTATGAAAGGGCTCTTTGCCATGTACGGCTCTTCTATCTCAATTCAGAGCTCATTCTCGATTCCAATACGTGATTCGTCGGTTCGCACATTATACCGTGAAAATTCACCATCTCGTTAGACCCGACCGGGGCGAGCGCCAACCGCTTGATAAATTGACTGGAATAATAATGATGAATTGCAACTGAAGCCGCTTTTGCCTTTAGAAAAATCTAAGTCTATTTCAACAAAATCCATTCAAATAAACGACGTTTTTCTTCCTTCATGAATGAATGAAATAGTTCAGATAAAATAATCTCTTACTAGTGAGATACAACTGAGTAGTTAGTGTTCTTTGAATTTCTTTTAAATTTTCGAGGGATCTATTATTAAATTGCAGGGCTATTTAATTAGTGACAGGATTTTATCATTCCGTTTTTCGGCCTTGTTCGCTAGGAAATTCTACTTAATTCTGCCATATTGGTTGAGCTTAAATTAGGACGGGAGTAATGACCGAGAATATTAAATGTCTTTTTCTGTCGTCTTTTTGTTAGAAATTCCGTTTGGTGGAAGGCCGCAAAATTTCTTTTTTTTAAGCTTCCTCTGGGTTGATCGTGAAATTTCCTTCTTTCATGAAACTAGAAA
The DNA here is from genome assembly GCA_012932125.1 of Conopomorpha cramerella. NCBI lineage: Eukaryota > Metazoa > Arthropoda > Insecta > Lepidoptera > Gracillariidae > Conopomorpha > Conopomorpha cramerella. The sequence continues at coordinate 24,835 of SJJU01070334.1, forward strand.
GAAAAATCACTTGACTTTCTTTTGTAACAATACGCGAATAAAAGTGGGAGACTTATTACTCATACACAACGTTTCTTTGAACGTCCTCATAAAAATTCTAATGTTGTAGCGTCATAAAATTTGAATAGAAATTCATGCGTGACATCTCCTTTGAAGACAAACACACCTTTTACTTCGTAGTAAAACAAATAAACTAACGTTAATTGTCTCTTTTATTATGACATTGCGTGAGCGGTGGTCAGATAGTACAAAAAAGGTTGATTTACCCGAAATGTGGAGGTACTGCATGCAAATAGAGTCGAGTAATGGGTATGGCATTTATTTGTAGTAAAATATGATGTAATTGTTAAGTTAAGAAGTACATTTATGTTAGCAGTAGATACTCGTATCATCATTCAGCAAATTAAAATCCGTATTCAATACATTAAATATACCAAAACCAAAATATACTTATCTTTTATATTTTTTTTCTAACGCTTGCCAAAGTTTAATTTTAACAGGACACTGATACAATTTATTATTCTAAATGTATAAAAGAGCACTTCATAAAAGCAAAGCAAACAGGCACACTATATTAAATTAGAAACACCGTTTCTTATCTAATCCTTGGCGCACAACGAAAAATTGCCAGTTGTGTCGAATTAATATGAACCCCTCATTCAATTAGCCACCGTGATTTGAACGTAATCACTTTTATTTGATTGATGTTGTCTTCCACCATCTTTAAATTTCATGTTTTACTTAATTGATAGTAAGTTGATTAGACTTGAGTGTTCCCTACACTACGTACTTAATTTCCTCAACAAAGAATGTAGTTAATAGGTAAGTACCTACCGTCATGTCTTTGTTTTTTTTATTCACTTGGTATTGTAGTTCTGAATGGCAAGAGCTTCGAAGTTATATTACTTAGAAATGTCGACCAAACTTCTCGATACACATTGAGCGTCAAAGACCCTTTACAGTATTCTGCACGTGTGAAGCTACTTGCCAGCAGAGCTTCGATTTACTGGATCCTATCAGACCTTGTTGTCCCACTTGAACTGTACTTGGCTGTACTTCGGGGAGCCATATATGCACAGAGCTGTTAGTGCCCCCATCGGATCCAAGACGTCAGCACGTTTAAGGAGCAATTAATTATTTAAGGAGTGAGCTCCAGGATTCCTTTGGCTCTTTGACGATGCGACACAACAATGTGCCTGGATAGTGATTGCCTGTGGTGAGTTAATACACTTATCGTGCACTTAGACAGTAGCCCGATAACGTACCTCATTTAGCTAAAATGTCAATTGTGAAGGCATTTTATGATATAACGTTACACGAAAATGTTGTTCAAAATCGACATGAGCAACTCGAGTGAATTCCGAATATAAAATAAAATCGATGAAATGTATCTGAGCAACCTGTCGTAGGGTCGGGTTTAATGGAGTCGCCTTTTTCAATTGTCACTTCTAAATCGAATTCACTCTCGAAAACGATAGTTCTAAAAACGTAAGGGCGTGATATTACGCGTGGTGGAAATGTGATAAAAAAGCTTTTAAGATGTGCATAATTCTAACGACATCCGAAAGTGGAGTTTTTAGTGTGGTGTGGGATTTAGGTCCATTTTTTAGTAACAAAGTGCTATTAATTCATCATTACTTGAAACTGATTTTTTTATTGAGATTCTTGTAGGTACGAAATGTCGTGCATAGGGAAAAGAAATACATTTAGGGTAGCTTAAATTGCATTGAGCCACCCATTAACGCCTTGTCAGATCGGATACCGATTTATACTGTTGATAAATGGTTTTGTTGCAGATTAAATTTTATTCCTTTCTCTTTATATGTTCTTCTGCTAGACATACATAACTTATTTCATCAAATATGTCATTGGCAAGAAAACGTCTATTTTATTCAATAAAACCTGTTCTAGTTTCTTCAGAGTAAGCGCCCAACGTTTGTCCTAGTTTGCTTTACACTTTTCCCATTGTCACGGAGGGCTAATGAAAGAATTAGCTTTCATTACAAGTCATACGACTCCTTAAAGGGATTCTCGAATTAAGACTGAGTGCGTGCGTAAGCTGTTCAACGATAGGGGATCAATCGTAATTTTCGGGAACTTTTTGGGTACTTTTTGTTACGTACCAAGGTCTACCCGGCCTATTGAAGAACATCTTTAGAAATACTCTTAATTTTTTGACATTTGGTTGTGAATATTTACGAAAATTGCAAACAATCCATGTGTCTGTTACAAATTGGTAATACAACATCGGATGAATTGATTTTACTTTTCAGAAACTCTTAAAAAACAACTCTTAAACTTAAAGCCTACCGAAAATTTGTAATATTGCCGTTGATTTTCGAACGCAAATCCTTCCCTCGCCCTGATTGGACGATATATTTAACAATGCTACCGACACGCTTCTTTGCTACGAAATATATCTTATGTACCTTTTTTCTTGAGCTTGGATTCTTTTATTTTGCGTTGCTTGTGGAAAAAAGGTTGTAAAGTTCAGCTGCTGGTTTTGCGTTAATGACACTAAAAGCAATTAGTGGAAGGTCGGATTTGGCTTGGACGGATTTGGTGTTTAGTTATTTGAGGTTTGTTGGACGAGTATTACAAGCCCATGGAGGGTCTTGGCGCGAGGTCGTTTGCTGCGCTGCTGCCAGCCTCCCAAGATTAATGACATTATGCCAAGACAGTTTGTAAGAGACAAACGTAGAAAAAAAACTGAGTTGTAATTAAGCAATTCGATTAAGCGACCGGTGTTTTGTCCTGTTCACTCGTTTTTTTTTTTTTAACTGACTTTACTTTTAGGTTGGGGTTTCTTTCTTTTCTAGGTCAAGAGGAAAGGTTTGCATATTATGTAAAACAACTAACTAGTTGGTTCCTTTTGTTGAACTGGTTTTTTGGCTGGGACACTTAGATGTACGCTTCGACAGCTTATTGTACACTGCTACAAAATACATACGTTGGATTTTTTGTTATGTTTGGTTTGATTACGCGCATTATAATGTTACTATTTTGATGAAACTTGGCAGTATTGTAACTTATAAACTAGAATAACATATAGGCTATAAAGTATATTGGTAAAACAACGTTTGCCGGGTCAGCTAGTACTATATAGTTATACGACTCAGCACAACTTACGAGGTTGGATAACTCTGTGGTTTTGGGTTTAACCATCGGATCTCTTCTCTAGTTCTTACCAGCGCTGTACATTATTTTTGACACAAGATGGGCCTACAACCTGTTAATTTTCTTAGCAAATGTCCACCATTTTGTAATTGAAAGAAGTAAGATCATCTTTTGTATTGCCTTTTTCAACGAGCCAAGTGGTTTCGCGTCATTTCTGGAAAATAACCTACCTGATACTTAAGCGGTTATATATTCGATATAGTCGATAATATTATACTTGGGGCTTTATGACTTTAATTTCATAAACTGCAAGGGAAAGGCCATATTATCAATGTGCATGACGCATTTCCATCATAAAACATTTAACTGTCACATTCGAGCAGCCGCTGGCAGTTCCAATATTATCTTCGACATAAAACTCTGAACTTTGTGCAAAAGGACGCACTTCCCAATCGGTATGAGAGAAGTGCGGGTGTCGATATATTCTATGATCTTAATGTGGCCGTTCACTCACCTATATTATTACTTTTTATTTTTAATACCTACCATATCGAACACCACCGTCATTGAAGAGAAAAAGTCTGTTTAAAGTTCACAAATACTCTATAACTTTCCTATAAGTCAATTAATTGAAGATTTTTTTCTATGTCCTTGTATTTTTATTGCAAATAAAATAAAACGAAGATACTATAGGCAGTTATAAAATTGTGTAAAAGTATGCTAAGTGATGGGAATCCACCTTTATAAAATATGCTGTTGGGAGCGTTGCGGACGTTTGCTTTCTTTCCCCATCGTTTTTATCGTGCTCGTTATATTTTGATAGAGCCGTTCGGAGGATCGCCGATATAACGTTTACATTTTGGTTTTCGGGTATTTCTGCTCTATATTTCTCAGGTTTCTTGAATAGGACGAATATTTTTTTATCGACAACAAATGTTTTCTATTATACCAACCTATTTTCTGTTTCGAAAGCTTGACGTTTTGTAAGGTTTTAAAAAGATAATTTTGAATGGTTGATAAAAAGTATGCAATCCAAAAATCACATTAAGTCCGAGCTGATAAGAGTGATATGTTTCCATAAAAACTCGCAGCGCCAGGACAGCTAAAAGCTGAAAGTTAACAGAAAATCCACTATCCCCCGCATTGGCGTATGAAAATACGATCGCGATTTCACGAATAATAAATAACGGTTCTTGTCCGCTTACCTCGGTTAACCCGTTTTATAAACTAGCTGCTCTATAGTAGCTGTTATATGCCGTAATTTATAACTATTACTCGACCGAAAGCGATCATATGATATCACTTTATTGCGTTTATGTGGCTCAGCATGCGCGGCGGAGTTATTGTATGCTGATGTCTGCTATATGGCTGGCTGGACCAATAACGTTTTGTTCTTTTTAATGTTGGGAGTGTTTTTACATTTCCTAAAATATAATTTTATCTTTACATGTCAAGACTACCAGTACCGTAAGGTATGTAAGAGGATGAACATATCTAGAATAACAAGTTCTCAACCGTATTCTCTCGAAACAATGCAAATAGAATTAAACAAAACTATCAGACGCCATTAAAACGCTGCAAAAGGCAATAACAGTTCCGACCATCCCAAAAACTACGCGTTGAAACGACCTCAAATGGAGCAGCTCACCTTGCAACTACGTACTAAACGTAATCGTGCCCAATATCCTTTGTTCGTTTTCAGACTCATTAAAAAAGCGATGCAATTTAATGAGTTGATAGTGTGCGTTAACCCTCATCTGGGTTCGTGGAAACGTTTCTAGCATATTCAGTGGAAATTCGACCCTGTGTCGTGTGTAGCAAGTTTCAATTTTCAATAACGCCGTTTGGGGAGTGTATTGGTATGTAGGGGTCGAAGATTAGTGGCACACGCCTACCATGGAGCGCTGAGCGCGCGATGGCGCCCCAGAGTATACTTACAATTAGTGCTGCGCCCACAATGAAGTGATGCCTGTAATTCTGCCCCTTGTCTTTTGTATGTTGATTGCCTTGAAAGATGTTGCGTGCGTGGCGAGATGTGTGTGATTCGGGAAGGGGTGACTTGTGATAATTCAAGGAAGCACCACCAAGTAGTTGCAACTTCCTCATGATACTTATTGTGGTTGCGGTTGGCTTCTATTATTTCTGTGAAGGGTATGGTCGTAAGTTACTTAGGTTAGGTTTATAACGAAGTATACCAATTAACTTACCCGGTGTATGGGGTGCATGGTATATGTGTTTAATGTATAAAGTAAGGAAGACACCCTGCAAATATTACTTCATCTGCTCTCAGATACGGCTGTAATGCTTTTAGAAATGTTCCAAATTTCGTATTCTCAAATTAAATCCGCGGGGCGACGTAACAACATTGCGAAAATTCAGCCAACTCTTAAAAGAGTCGGGTACGAAACGTTTCAAGAAGTCGAAGCTGTATAAGGGTTCTATTACAGTGGTAGTGGTTGAGTAAAGCAGCTTAGCGTTGTGGTAGCGATTGCGCGGACGTCACTCGACTGTATTGTCAATTGGAAACTACTCCGATGTAAGAGCTTTTAGATCTGAAAGAGTTCGCGTACAGTATATGCTAAATTTGCAGATGGTGAGTGATTTTTGTCCAGGTTGTTACATGAGCTAGTTTTCGACGTGACAACGTTTAATTACTCGATACTACGGGCTGCATGCACGAAAAATATGACGTCACTGTCCCGTTCCGCAAGCGAGTGTACTACTACTACTGCAATGTTGGACGTTGTCACGTCAAGCCACCGTCCGTACTTTACAGACAACCATTTTTCAATATGTGTAGAGGCAAACTGAAAGTTCAGTAGAATATTCTAGTTGTTCGAAATTATTTTTGGCATTTTTATAGTCTTTACCGGGCTAGAAGAGGAAGGTGATTTCTTTTATAAACAATGTGTTTTGTTGTTGTTTTTTAACTCCACAAAACAACTACAACACACTTTTTAACCCGTTCTCTTTAAAGAATCCTATATGCATACCTATTAGTTTAATGAGTAATTACTGTAAACTTATTGACACAACATGCTAAGCTGAAAAACATTCTAAATAACAAACTGTACTAGCGTATACTACACCGTGAAGTGAAAAGGCCACGTTCTGTCGTTGCCATGACAACGGCGACGGCGGCGGCGGCGGAGGCTGCGTCCACCGATACCCTCGTAGTGGCGGGAAACGCTAGAAAAACTATTGTGTACCTTTGCTTACTGATATGTCCTTGAGTCTCTTGTTTAGTGGAAATGGTACCTGAGAAAATGTTGTTTTGTCTTTTTTTGTTTTCTTTTTTTAAAGGTTCCACGTCGATCAGTTTCAGTTGGTGTAGAATTTGATATGGATCTAATGTTCTTTGGTAATACTAAGGCACGAATATCAATGAAAATATTTGTTGTTGTGTTGTTTAGACATCACTTACTTATAGGATTTTGTAGGTATTTTTTGGTTGTGAATATTTTATAGAGTGCCTAGATGATTACAAGGACTATTCAATTGACACATTCTACATAAGAAAACATAGGTATGATATAAGAAACGGAAATTGTTGATGGTTCCTAAGTATCTAAAAGGTTAAAAGACGAAACCTCTAGAGAGAATTACTTCGTTCAGTATTTGGTTGTATTTCACTAAACCTCATATTCCTACTAAACCCAATCTGCCACTCGACTTCTTAATTAAAACTGCACAGACAGTGATGAATATTCCCTGGTATGTGGCTAAGAACTTTGTATTTAACTTTCAAATCAAATGTACCGTGCATCTGGAAGAAACTTTTTGTGTTTCAAGATAGTACAATAAGTTATAATAAAGTTTTATTTGTAAGGATGTAATGCCTACTTTTGTTGTTTAAATTTACTTAACTTAAAAATATATTATATAAACAAAAGGCGTAACCTTGACAAACGCAAAAAAAAACCCTCTCACTCGATTTCCACGCAAATTATTCACAAACAAACACACCGCAGATACGAACCTGTATGGAGTTTCCGCTCGTGTCAAACGGCCATATTTTTCACGCGGTCGAAAAAAGCGCGCGAAACGGAGCCTCCAAAAAAAAAAGGAAGAAAAAAAATAATCTATGTCGTCCGCATGGCGCGGTTGTATTGAGTGGTGGCGAGGGTGGGGGTGATGGCGGACCCTGGGGACCGCCTCCCGGGGGACCGAAGTGGGGGACCCGCGGGGGCCGGGGTAAGGTTAAAAGGGAAAAGTTATAAGAGATCGCCTGTTGTCGGTTACAACGCTGTCCGGCCACGGAATCGGGCGGATAACGCGTTTTGGCTTTCAATCGTATGTGTAGATATTTTATTTTTTAACATATCAATTATTATTTTGTCACTATCCTCTTTTGCCAAAATTATTACATGCTTTGTCTGTGCTCAACTAATGTTCAAAACACATACATAGATCTGTAAAATATACGCAACTACTGGCTGGTTATAAAAGTAGGTACTATAGCTACCTGCTCCGTAGAAAAAAGAAAGAAATGCAAATAATAAAAAATAATGTTCTACTAGCTATAAAACGGCAAGTAGGTACTCTCTGCCGCAGAAAGGAAAGCTTTGCCGAGTGTATTAGGTGTAGGGATGAAAAGGGCCCACCCCGCTAGTTTTTACGATGAAAATAGTGACTTTCCTTACCGTTCTCTCGTGCGATGCGATACGTAGATATTACCTTATAGGTACTTTTATTGGAAACGGTCTGATTTTTTTTTTCTCTCCCGACTACGCATTTTTTTCCTATTCTGGCTGGGTAAGATGGCGATATCGCGTAGAATAACATTTTTTTTCTCATATAAAAACTTATATAGTTTGTTATTCTGCTAAACCGGATTTTTCTGTTTAAGTTTTAAAGTTCTCGATGCAAGTAAGTAGATTTAAGTTTTATAAAGTCAATTTGATCCCGTTACCGTGCGAATTTAACACATTGGCGGACAGAAAAATAGACAAAATAGATTTTTTATTGTTATGATGTCTATAGGCGTTCACTGTCCGGGAAAGAGTTAAGTAAGTATAAAATATACTTAGCCTAAACCCTAAACATTATAATCAAGAGGTAAAGAAACCTTCGCATTTATAATATTGGTAGAATCCGGATTAGATTTATAAACCATCGCCCAGACTAGCTTAGGTCCTATACATTATACGTATACAAGTAGGTACCATAAAGTGCACTAATGCATGAGCTAAAGCATGGCGCACACGTTCCACACTCGACAGGTGTTAATTTATTCAAGTTGAAAAGCAATTTACGACTGTCTGAACCCGCCCTAATGTCTATACTGAATAATTACCTACCACGGCTAAAACTTTAGCTGCATTTTGGTTATGCTCCAGATTTATGTTGTCAAAGCATAGTTGTACCAACGTATAGTAGTTAGTCATTAGAAAATTGGAAAGTGCGTTTCTGTTCATGCGCGTTACTATAGTCTACTTATAAAAACAGGAAATAGGGTAGTTTGTTAGTGCTTATTTAGTGTATTCTGATCTACCTACTAACTAAGTTACTATTGTATATTACATCTTTTTAATACTGGGTCAGTATTAAAAAGATCACCTATGTTTCCCCCATGTTATGAGGTTGACTGGTAGATAATACTTTGGTATTATGTCCACCCATTGTAATTTGAGTGCAATAAAGTATTAAATAAATAAATCTCTAAATACAACAGGATTAAGGTTATTTTAGGCCCGTCAGTGAAGCATGTGTTTTTATTTAATACTTATTACTGAACATTGCCAAACATCTCTATTATATAAAAATGATTTGGTGTTCGTTAGTCTCGGCAAAACTCGAGAACGGCTGGACTGATTTAGCTAATTTTAGTCTTTACACGTGGAATTCCAGGGATGATTTAAAATGTGTATTTCTTCCAATAAACAAAGGTAAAACAAACGTTTGCTGGGATAGCTAATTTGCTATAAAAAAGTTAAATTTTCACTACTTACTTACTCTCAAAATATGCCATAAGGTACCAATGCAAAAATACTATCCTGTACTATATTCTATAATAGCTGTCTCTCATGCATTTCTTCCTTTGAAACTATCTAAACACATAGCTTATTAAAAAAAATACAAACATCAAGAGAGGTCATTTTTTTGTGGAATCTGGAAGTAGAAAAAGATACTTGAAACACCTCTCTTGATTCAATAATGATCGCCGGATCGGCTCGAATATAATCAAATACATTACTCGGTGAATAATATTCAGTTATAATATCTATGCGTGTTTCATCAAAAAGAGTCCACTCGTGACCACGACGCATGCAACTGCGTCGAAACGTCGAGTAAAATAACAAAGGTAAGCTCGAGCTTTTCTTGGATTATATTCGCGCCGATATAACCGGTGAACAATATTTAATCAAGAGGGGTAGGTATTTCATATCTCTTTTGCTTCTTCCACATATATTAATAAGAAGTTTTTTTTTAAATTGATTGTACAAATCTGTTCTAGCATCCATCCAATGCTAATCAGTCATGCAGTATCTTTACTTTGATTATATTCGCGCCGATATACTCGGTGAACAATCATCAGAGGTATTTCATATCGCTTTTGCTTCTTCCACATTAATAAAACAGGAGTTTTTAAATTGTTTATTAAAAATCTGTCTAGTATGGATGGACTGTCTGAAAAATGGCATGTGCGTGAAAGGTGTAACTGCAGAGATGAATGGCGGAAAGAAACGTGTTGCGCCGACCCCACCTAGTGTGGGATAAGGGCAGGAAAATTATGATGATGTTTATTAAAAATCTGTTGTAGCATCCAATGCTAACCAATCATGCAGCATCTTTAACCCTCACTTCGCCTATAATTACAGATACTCACAGTATCTTTTAGGAGCCCTTAAATATTTTTCACTTAACTCCACACCCGCCATACGTCAATGGGAGCTTAAGGGGGCCGCAACAGGGTTAACGTGTGTGGCAGGTGACCTTATGAGGGTTTATTACGGGCTTTTATTTAGTTTATGAAGGCTTCGGATATAGGAAAGCGGTAAATATTGCCGGGTTATAATGTGACTCATGAAAATGTGTTCTTTGGATACAACTTTATGAACGCTTCGGGTGTTCTTTATTCACTTGTGATAAGAGCCTTAAAGTGTTAGTTGGGAAATTTAAAAGGACAATATTTTCTCGTTGGTATTCATAGTACAGATTGCGGATGTCATTGGTAGGTGGAACTACTTAGATCTTACCTTTGGGAATCGATTGGTGACAGACAGGTTTAAAAATAAATGCAAATAGGCAAGTCTTTGGTTCTGAGCACTATCCTGTCTGATATTAAACTGCGATGCGGTCTACGATGAAAACGCCTATTAGGTTGTTCACCAGTGATACAAGATTCTGAGATACAGACTCCGGCTACGTGGTGAACGTCACTTAAAACTAACACGACAAAACTTAAATGGAACACGATCGAACAAACTGAATTTTCTGATCTTTACTTCCGAATTGAAAATAAAAAAAAAACTTAACTCTCCACTCTCGAATCTCTCGTAGTCAGTGGTAACTCCTAATATTGTGACATAAGGTGTTTAACATAAATAATGCTGGAACAGATGTGTGACGCCCCAGGCCATGCCTACTGTTACGGGATCATATCACAACAAAATCCATCTTGGCCCCTAATTTCAAGGAAAAGTAGCGTGACAACAGCTCAACATATACAAGATTTGTTTACTCGGACGCGGCTTTATGTGTACAAATACGTTCGCGCTTACCTAGCCAGTTGGGTTCGGTTCTTTTCGATATAGATTTGGAGTAGTTAATTTCTGCAAAAATTATGAAACCTAGTATACCTAGTTAATATTATAAGTGAACTATGACAGTTCATTAAAAATGTTATAGATGATTTCCCCCTTTGTCTGATGTCAAGACATTTTCCACAACGTCGATGTTTTGAAATTTTACGTAGGCGAGCAACCTTCTAATATCACTTAATCACTGCCTACACCCTAAAATATCTTCGGTCTTATGAATGTAAATCTTTTATTGGATATTCCTATCTCTATGAATCCGCATACCTACGAGGGATACTCAACTCATAATGAGATTATTGCAATGTCAAAAGCACACGAATACATGTGGATAGAATAACACTAGAGGCGCGTGAATAACAGCTCTATATAAATCCGCATGTTGGCAAACGATATCCTGCGTAGCGACATCGCTGCCTCGGGCGATGTAAAATATTCCTCCGAAAGCCGCTCACAGATCGCTCTACCCTTATCCACTCATACAGTAGTAAACTAGCTAAGCTGTTAACAAACGTCCTCTGATCTCTACCATCGAACTAGATACTTGCAATGGCAGCTCATGTTAAAGTAGTGTGCCATTCTTCATGACTCTACCTAGACCTTAAATACGATAGTAGAGTAAGGTCTTATTCGAATACATTTTTTTTTTTTTTGCTGGCAACACAGCTTGGAACAGATGTCGTTTACGTTCCTCTTGAAATTTTAATTGTATAAATAGTATTTCTAGTTAATTAAGAAGTAATTTTAAGTGTATTATCGTTTAAATTATAGTGTTAATAATATTGAATATGTGAATTGACCTGAAACACTGCAACGCAAACGTTTCGAAGAAATTACAAGTATTATAACCTCAAGATACAGGTTACCGGCTGTGGCTTTTTTATGTGAAATTGCTCTGAAATACATTTAAATCTGAAGAAGGATTAATCAAAGGCAATCCATCGCCTGATTGTATAATTGCATTCTGCCTAAAACACGTTGAATAAAGCGAAATTATTCACAAATTTCCGTTCGTCGGAACTGTCAAAATTAAATGACCAACGGATTTACCGGGGAAGTATTGTTCCATTTGATTTATTTACACTGTCTATTTCATACTATCACATAAACTATACACCTCTCACCGGTGTGAGACACGTCACTCCACACACCAGAGCTACGTTTTATCTCTCTTAGCTTGACGAAACAGTGGAAGCTGAGTTGATGAATAAACACTGCTACATTCATTCACAGACAATTGCACACTTGTACAAAACACCAATAGGAATTAAATTTCAATCACAAGTGTAGTCTAGTGACAGTGTATATACCCATCATTTCTCACATTACCCCTTTGTTTCAGTGAAACAGGGTGCTACAGAAAAACTGAAGAGAGAAATACTTAAGTAACAAGTTCAGAGTGTGTCCGCAGCACAGTACATGTTGGATTTGATGCAAATAAGACAGGCTAATCTATTTTTATTTTTTATATTTTATATTATTCCTATATAACTCCATATACATATACCACCATTATTTTCACACTGTAGTGCTATATTAATTTAATTTAATTAATATTTCAGTGTCTGTAAACTATGGCCCCAATCACAAGGTCAACCATCATCAAGGACCTTGAACAACGTCTTAATCTGGCCATACATGATCTAAAAGTAGCACAACAAACTAATGCCCAACTACTTCTTGAAAGGGACGATGCTGAGGTAGCAATTGGTGACCTGAATATGCGGATAGCAGGTCTCAAACAAGAACTCACCGAGCTACATATAAAAGAGATGGATACAAGGGGCCAAAGGGACCGTCTACAAGAAATTGTTGATGGTTTTGACAATTGTATGGATGTACAAAGTGTAAGTGAGTCCAGAGATCTACAGTTAAAGTTAGACGAAGCCAATGACCACATTTCCTCTCTGGAAACAAAAATACTGGATATGACGAGTAGCAGCCAAATGGCAAGTTTAGAAAATACAACAAATGGGAGTATTAATATGTGTAAATGTACAGAAAATAGCATGAATAATAATATTAATTTGAGTAATGAACCCAGTGTTATGAGTCGAAATAAATTGAAAACAATATGCTGAGGACAAAAAAACTTATCAATAAAAATAATTGTTTTTTAAAATCACTAGGACTAAGAAGGAAAAATATTAATCTTACATTAGAACTAGAAAAAAATATAGAGGAATTGTCACAACTACGTGTCAAATTTGACTTGGATAGAGAGGAGCTTAATTCGAAGATTAATCTGTTAACAAAAAGTCTAACAGATTTGACACAAAAGTATGATGTATGTGAAAGTGATAAAATAAAGCACTTCCTTAAAAGGTCAGAGTATCGTAGGCTAAGAGATAGAAATTTTTTTAAACAAGATAACGATAACTGCAACAAGTCTGAACAGACCAAACAAAATAATAAGCGATGCAGAGAAACCATAGTCTTTTCTGATGGTATTGGGCATGGCTTTGGATCCTTGCTCTCTGATCACACGAAGCACAGGGTAACTAATTACTGTTATCCAAACACAAATATTGATAATTTATGTGAATGTATTAGACAACATCGGTGTTCGGAAGATACATCTATGGTAATTATGCTAGGTAATAGCCACAATATTACAAAAAAATGTGTGAAAAGATTAATGGACATTCTAATAGAGAAGAAACAGAATGTTAACAGTCCACAAATAATAATAAGCTCCTTTCCATTCATAAGAAATGCTTCTAGTCATTTGAACCAAAGAATTAATGACATAAATAGGTTTATTCACCATATGACAACATTTAATGACATACATTACTTTGAATGTAATAATTTTATCAAATCTTTTAGATTGACTAGAGATAGGATATATCTATCTGCAAATGAAAGGCGACAGTTAGCTTCATTGCTATCTTATAATATATTTTATGATTCAGTTGTAGAAAATACAACGCAGTCACTAAATCAGACATTGGTTAGTATATGTACTAACAATAACTTGCATGGTCATGGAGATTATAATATCTCCTGTGATTCAGTTGTAGAAATTACAACGCAGACACAAAATGAGACATTGGTTAGTATATGTACTAACAATAACTTGCATGGGAACGGAGACTGTTTAAACAGCCTCAACTGACAATGGGAAGCCAATATAATTTGAAAATTGTTCATCAGAACATTCAAGGGTTTCCCAGCAAAATAGATTCTATTGAATTTTATTTAAATAATGAAAATGTAGATATCCTTTGTGTGACAGAACATTGGATACACAAATGTAATATGGCTTATCACTTAAGTAACTATGATTGTAAAAGTGTATTCAGCAGAGAGCACTCTCAGAGAGGTGGCTCATTGATTCTTGTTAAAAAAGACTTTGAATGTAAATCTAGGCAAGACATAGTATGTCTATCTGTTGAACGCACTATCGAGCTGGCGTGTATAGAGTTAAGCAGTCATATTATTGTTTCTGTATACAGACCTCCAAACTCCGATTTTGCGGTGTTTGAATCTGCGATGGAAGAAGTCATTAGTCGGCTTTCTACAAGCAAAAAACAGGTTGTAGTATGTGGTGACTTCAATGTTGACATTTTAGTAAATTCTTTGACAGAAACGCGATTTTTA
>SJJU01070335.1:0-32029 GCA_012932125.1 Conopomorpha cramerella
TTAATTCTAAGATTAATCTGTTAAACAAAAAGTCTAACAGATTTGACACAAAAGTATGATGTATGTGAAAGTGATAAAATAAAGCACTTCCTTAAAAGGTCAGAGTATCGTAGGCTAAGAGATAGAATTTTTTTTAAACAAGATAACGATAACTGCAACAAGTCTGAACAGACCAAACAAAATAATAAGCGATGCAGAGAAACCATAGTCTTTTCTGATGGTATTGGGCATGGCTTTGGATCCTTGCTCTCTGATCACACGAAGCACAGGGTAACTAATTACTGTTATCCAAACACAAATATTGATAATTTATGTGAATGTATTAGACAACATCGGTGTTCGGAAGATGCATCTATGGTAATTATGCTAGGTAATAGCCAAAATATTACAAAAAAATGTGTGAAAAGATTAATGGACATTCTAATAGAGAAGAAACAGAATGTTAACAGTCCACAAATAATAATAAGCTCCTTTCCATTCATAAGAAATGCTTCTAGTCATTTGAACCAAAGAATTAATGACATAAATAGGTTTATTCACCATATGACAACATTTAATGACATACATTACTTTGAATGTAATAATTTTATCAAATCTTTTAGATTGACTAGAGATAGGATATATCTATCTGCAAATGAAAGGCGACAGTTAGCTTCATTGCTATCTTATAATATATTTTATGATTCAGTTGTAGACAATACAACGCAGTCACTAAATCAGACATTGGTTAGTATATGTACTAACAATAACTTGCATGGTCATGGAGATTATAATATCTCCTGTGATTCAGTTGTAGAAATTACAACGCAGACACAATAATTATGAGACATTGGTTAGTATATGTACTAACAATAACTTGCATGGAAACGGAGACTGTTTAAACAGCCTCAACTGACAATGGGAAGCCAATATAATTTGAAAATTGTTCATCAGAACATTCAAGGGTTTCCCAGCAAAATAGATTCTATTGAATTTTATTTAAATAGTGAAAATGTAGATATCCTTTGTGTGACAGAACATTGGATACACAAATGTAATATGGCTTATCACTTAAGTAACTATGATTGTAAAAGTGTATTCAGCAGAGAGCACTCTCAGAGAGGTGGCTCATTAATTCTTGTTAAAAAAGACTTTAAATGTAAATCTAGACAAGACATAGTATGTCTATCTGTTGAACGCACTATCGAGCTGGCGTGTATAGAGTTAAGTAGTCATATTATTGTTTCTGTATACAGACTTCCAAACTCCGATTTTGCGGTGTTTGAATCTGCGATGGAAGAAGTCCTTAGTCGGCTTTCTACAAGCAAAAAACAGGTTGTAGTATGTGGTGACTTCAATGTTGACATTTTAGTAAATTCTTTGACAGCAACGTGCGCTTTTTATCTCTGTTATATTGTAACGTTGCAGTTATTCTATATTGTCGTTTCGTAGAACGAAACGATTGGCTGAGATGATCGGAGATGCGAGTCTGTCGTTTGTCAATAAGGTAAAGTGCCGACGTCAGTCCCTTGAATTTTGGTTGACGGATTGAAGGGAGTGGCGCCGGCATTGCTAAATTTTCTGCCGCCCAGGGCGGAGGCTTATGCAATCACCAAGCAAAAAGGAAATTGTTTAAAGGTAAGATCAATGGAAATGGGTGAAGCACAAATAAGATTTTGTTGAGAAACGACAGATTACCGATAATTTTTCTTGTTTCAGGAATAATTCGATTGACGAAATACCATTTTTTTGTCCTGCGCCGGCAAAGTGCGCAGGAGTCTAAATACGCAATAAGATATTGCGTTCCTTTTCCCGTTATATAAACGTGGTAAGATCCCAGCATATTTCTTGTGATTCCGATAATAATTCCGTATTCATATTTGGGAAATTCTAATGAGTACTTTGTTCCTCCAGTTCGCACGTGGTGACCTTGAAGGCGTTTTTCACCTTTTACGGGTGAAGGTTTGGTGTGGGTTGGGAGGTAAGAATACATCTTTCTTCTCCTTGCTGGGATAGGTTTAATAAAGGAGGACATAACACTAATTGTGTTTTTCTTTCCAGGGTCTTTTTTGTCTACTCTACGGACTTTATTTTTTCTACACTACGATTTTCTCTCCTCGTCGTCCACGTTTTTTCTTCTTCGACTGGCGGTTTGCTACTTCATTTGGACGTCTACTACGTGGAGGTTCGTTCGAATATACACGGGATTGCTCCGTGAGTGCGTTCCATACCGGTAAGGGGTGGGTGCCCTCACTCCCCGGTCCACTGCGCTGCCGTCAGGAGTGAGACGCCCACATTCTAAGGAGGTACATTTTTTTAAATATAAAAAAAGGAAGCAGTAACCCACGCCCTGACCCGAGGTCCTTGTAATATACTACTAAGAATAGGATTTTTTTATAATAAAAGAGGCAACAACCAACTAGTTGTTTTTTTTTATTTTTCTTTGTTCGGGGTCCCCTGGGTCTCATGCTCATCATAATAAGGGGAACCCTGACAAATGGCGCCCAACGTGGGGCTTACTGCTTCCTTATAACGCCAAATATTAAAAATACAGTGGTGTATTTTGTAAAGTAAAACAACATATGTTTTGCTGGTTAAGTGTGACACAGCTTGAGGGTACTGTGTTATTATTGTTTTTTTTTACAATTGTGTAATTTTAATATCTGTCCTTGGCAGATATTTAGCAAGTATTTTGTGTTGTTGAGTTGACTAAATGAAAAATTGACTGAATTGGTTTGTTACTTGGTTAGTAGATACCCTAATGTACAACTACTCAATAAATACATAATTTGGTCCGTTAATATGATATACTTAATATAATAATGTGTATGTAACATAAAATATTGTGCGGGTTATTGCTTCCTTATAAAACAATTCATACATTTTCGCAATGGAATTAAATAAGGTTTATTTACATTTACTACTCAAAGACGAACTTGAGTATGAGGTAGAACTGCGCGATGAAGTACCACAGGATACTTTGGTCAAATTGAGAAGGCAGCTTAAACCTTTATTAAACGATTTTAGTCCTGAGGACTTATTTAATGTGGAATGTCAGGTACACGCAGAGTTCACTGCTGTTTCAGAGAAATTGAAGGATATGGAAAATAAATTGCAGTCATTATTAAAGAATAAAGAGCAATATGTTTTGGGTCGTGCTAAGGCACTCTATTGCCACTTGTTTTATAGACTTGACAGGATCGTGGCTCATGGGCCAGATGAGACGGTGAAGGCAGCGTTAAAGGAGAGGTTGAGGTCAGCTGGTGTACGCTTGGAGGCGTTGTTGACTTCTGGAGCGACTGTGGAGCCAAGGGTGGAGACACCAAGGGTGGAGTGCTCAGGCGTCAAAAGCATCACCAAGTGGAATGTAACCTTCGATGGTGCGGGTAGTCCGCATTCCTTTCTGGAGTCTGTGGGTGAACGGGCTTCTGCACATGGGCTGGATGATGCTGTTTTGTTCCGGTCAGCCTTTTATTTATTTACTGGTCAAGCTCTTGTGTGGTACCGAGGAGTTAAGGACCAGTTTAACTCATGGGCTCAGCTCAAGGAGTTAATTTTAAAAGATTTTGAGCCGGTTGATTTTCAATATAGATTGATGGGTGAGATTAGGGCTCGCACTCAAGGTCTGGATGAGCCGGTTCACATTTATTTTTCCATTATGGCCTGTATGTTCTCCCGGTTAAGTCGGCCACTTCCTGAGGCAGAACGTTTAGAGATCTTGCTGCACAATATTAGACCCTTTTATTCAGAACGATTATCCCTGATGGACATAAATACGGTTTCTGATTTAAAAGAGAAGTGTAAGATCTTAGAGGCGGCTAGGCAGAAGTCAGACTTATTTTTGGAACCGCAAGGGTCAAATTTGTTTTCAGAATTTAATTACAGGGGTAAGACAACAAATAGGATATCGTCTATGACCTCTAAAACTGACAAGGTGGTAAAATGCTTCAAATGTGGGGAGTTAGGTTATACAGTAAAAGCTTGTCCCAAATGCAAACCTGTGTCTGCCATTTCTGATAATTTTGTAGGGCCGGACTGTAGGAACACAAAAGAGTGGAAGGATTGGTTATCCTACATAGCCAATGTTTTTAAATGCAAGAAAAGTGTTTCTCCAGTTTTGCCCAAAAATAAACATACTGTGGTTAGTGATGTCCGGCCATATGTGAATGTTTCTCTAATGGATACCACACTTTGTGGGTTATTGGATACTGGTGCTGCCATGTCAGTTATTGGTGATAATGCCCACAAAAAGTTTGTGTGTATGGGTTATCCATTAGAGAGGAATATTAAGACTCCAGTAACCACTGTTGCTGATGGGTCTAAATGTAAAATTTTAGGTTACATGTCGTTACCTATTTCTTTCAACGGAATGACAAAGGTCATTCGTTTTTATGTTATACCTTCGATTGTCACGAATTTTATTTTTGGTGTCGATTTTTGGAGGAAATTTGATTTAATGCCCGACGTTTTGAAGCGGCCTTACAGTCAACACTTGCCGGGACAGTTTGTTGATTGTGGGGTTGGTTCATGCAGCAAGTTTCGTCGTAGGAAGACTTTGGTGGTTGAGTCAGTCCGTAGACGGAATGGTTATGGGTGCGTGGGACGAATTGGGTCTCCATCGGGTCCATACCGCCGTAGGACGTGCTCGCACGTGTTGGTCCAGCCTTCTGTTGGCCAACGACGCCAAGGCGAAAACTCACAAGGCTAGCCTATTCAAAACTCAGCGCAGGAGTTTTGAATATGCTACCTTGTGTTAGGTAGGTAGGGTCATTTCTATTTTATGCATTGTGTATTTCTCGTGTTTGCCTCTCACCAGAGAGATTGGTTTTGGAGTTGTTCGGGATCGTTAGTATTGTACGTGGTTATGGTGTTCCGTAAATGGATGGAATACTGCTCGGGTGTTTTCTTTTAAGCAATTTCGTTGTTTTTTTTTTCTTCTTTCCACTGCAGATGGCGTCCGAGAAGGCGGACATTTTATTTAATTTAGCAGAGGAGGCTGTTTTATTTATGTTAATTATGTTGATTTTTGTTGATTGTGCACCTGCAGTGTTTTCCAGAAGTATCACTGGGCCTGATCTTCGGGAACTAGATCGTAGTCAGGCCAGCAGTATGTGCTGATGACGATATTGTCAAAGATGTTTATAATACGGGTTGCCGTTAATTATGGGTTTCTCTTGGACTCTGTTGTGATTGATGTAGGTTGTTGTCTTCTTTTTTTTTCCTAAAAGTTGGGTTTTGCTGGGAACGCTGAGGGCATCGTTGTTTCTCCCCAGTCGAAACTTTTCTGGGTGGGGGGGTACAGTGTAACGTTGCAGTTATTCTATATTGTCGTTTCGTAGAACGAAACGATTGGCTGAGATGATCGGAGATGCGAGTCTGTCGTTTGTCAATAAGGTAAAGTGCCGACGTCAGTCCCTTGAATTTTGGTTGACGGATTGAAGGGAGTGGCGCCGGCATTGCTAAATTTTCTGCCGCCCAGGGCGGAGGCTTATGCAATCACCAAGCAAAAAGGAAATTGTTTAAAGGTAAGATCAATGGAAATGGGTGAAGCACAAATAAGATTTTGTTGAGAAACGACAGATTACCGATAATTTTTCTTGTTTCAGGAATAATTCGATTGACGAAATACCATTTTTTTTGGCCTGCGCCGGCAAAGTGCGCAGGAGTCTAAATACGCAATAAGATATTGCGTTCCTTTTCCCGTTATATAAACGTGGTAAGATCCCAGCATATTTCTTGTGATTCCGATAATAATTCCGTATTCATATTTGGGAAATTCTAATGAGTACTTTGTTCCTCCAGTTCGCACGTGGTGACCTTGAAGGCGTTTTTCACCTTTTACGGGTGAAGGTTTGGTGTGGGTTGGGAGGTAAGAATACATCTTTCTTCTCCTTGCTGGGATAGGTTTAATAAAGGAGGACATAACACTAATTGTGTTTTTCTTTCCAGGGTTTTTCTTTTTGTCTACTCTACGGACTTTATTTTTTCTACACTACGATTTTCTCTCCTCGTCGTCCACGTTTTTTCTTCTTCGACTGGCGGTTTGCTACTTCATTTGGACGTCTACTACGTGGAGGTTCGTTCGAATATACACGGGATTGCTCCGTGAGTGCGTTCCATACCGGTAAGGGGTGGGTGCCCTCACTCCCCGGTCCACTGCGCTGCCGTCAGGAGTGAGACGCCCACATTCTAAGGAGGTACATTTTTTTAAATATAAAAAAAGGAAGCAGTAACCCACGCCCTGACCCGAGGTCCTTGTAATATACTAGAATAGGATTTTTTATAATAAAAGAGGCAACAACCAACTAGTTGTTTTTTTTTATTTTTCTTTGTTCGGGGTCCCCTGGGTCTCATGCTCATCATAATAAGGGGAACCCTGACAAATGGCGCCCAAACTTTAGTGGCTTACTGCTTCCTTATAACGCCAAATATTAAAAATACAGTGGTGTATTTTGTAAAGTAAAACAACATATGTTTTGCTGGTTAAGTGTGACACAGCTTGAGGGTACTGTGTTATTATTGTTTTTTTTTACAATTGTGTAATTTTAATATCTGTCCTTGGCAGATATTTAGCAAGTATTTTGTGTTGTTGAGTTGACTAAATGAAAAATTGACTGAATTGGTTTGTTACTTGGTTAGTAGATACCCTAATGTACAACTACTCAATAAATACATAATTTGGTCCGTTAATATGATATACTTAATATAATAATGTGTATGTAACATAAAATATTGTGCGGGTTATTGCTTCCTTATAAAACAATTCATACATTTTCGCAATGGAATTAAATAAGGTTTATTTACATTTACTACTCAAAGACGAACTTGAGTATGAGGTAGAACTGCGCGATGAAGTACCACAGGATACTTTGGTCAAATTGAGAAGGCAGCTTAAACCTTTATTAAACGATTTTAGTCCTGAGGACTTATTTAATGTGGAATGTCAGGTACACGCAGAGTTCACTGCTGTTTCAGAGAAATTGAAGGATATGGAAAATAAATTGCAGTCATTATTAAAGAATAAAGAGCAATATGTTTTGGGTCGTGCTAAGGCACTCTATTGCCACTTGTTTTATAGACTTGACAGGATCGTGGCTCATGGTCCAGATGAGACGGTGAAGGCAGCGTTAAAGGAGAGGTTGAGGTCAGCTGGTGTACGCTTGGAGGCGTTGTTGACTTCTGGAGCGACTGTGGAACCAAGGGTGGAGACACCAAGGGTGGAGTGCTCAGGCGTCAAAAGCATCACCAAGTGGAATGTAACATTCGATGGTGCGGGTAGTCCGCATTCCTTTCTGGAGTCTGTGGGTGAACGGGCTTCTGCACATGGGCTGGATGATGCTGCTTTGTTCCGGTCAGCCTTTTGTTTGTTTACTGGCCGAGGTCTGGTGTGGTACCGTGGAGTTAGGGACCAGGTCAACTCATGGGCTCAGCTCCGGGATTTGCTTTTGAAGGATTTTGAACCTGTTGATTTTGAATACAGATTGATGGGGGAGATAAGGGCTCGCAGCCAGGGTCTGGATGAGCCGGTTCACATTTATTTTTCCATTATGGCCTGTATGTTCTCCCGTTTAAGTCGGCCACTTCCCGAGACAGAACGTTTGGAGATCTTGCTGCACAATATTAGACCCTTTTATTCGGAACGATTATCCCTGATGGACATAAATACGGTCTCTGAGTTAAAAGAGAAGTGTAAGATTTTAGAGGCGGCTAGGCAGAAGTCAGACTTATTTTTGGAACCGCAAAGGTCAAATTTGTTCGCGGAATTTAATTACAGGGGTAAAACAACAAATAGGATATCATCGGTGACCTCAAAAATTGACCAGTTAGTAAAATGTTTCAAATGTGGGGAGTTAGGCTATACCGTAAAAACCTGTCCTAAATGCAAGCCTAAGCCTACAGGTACAAAAAACTTGTAAGGTCAGACTGTAGAAATACTCCGGAATGGAAGGATTGGGTACTTTTCGTCAAAAGGTTCTTTGAATTCAGCAGGAGTGTTTCTCCAGTCTGGTTTAAACAAAATTCGAATGATGTTAGGCCATATTTAAATGTGGAGGTTTTGGATATTACTCTTTGTGGTCTATTAGACACTGGGGCAGCTGTGTCGGTAATTGGAAATGGGGCTCATAGGAAAATTATGTGTTTGGGATATAGTTTGGAGAAGAATAATGTGACCCAGGTAACTGTTGCTGATGGGTCAGAATGTAAGATTTTGGGTTATATAACCTTACCGATTACTTTCAATGGAATGACTAAGGTCATCCGTTTTTATGTGATACCTTCTATTGTGTCAAATTTAATTCTTGGTGTAGATTTTTGGAGAGAGTTTGAGTTAATGCCTGATGTTTTGAAAGCCGTTTCTTATCGTCAGATGCCGGGAAGTATCATTGTGGAGGCGGGATGTTCGGCGGTGCAAACCATACAGTCATTCGATCGTTTGTCTTTTTCTCAGAAAGAAATTGCTACTTCTATGGTGAACCAGTTCCATTCTATTTCGTTCGAGGAAACCGGACTGGGCCGCACCCATTTAACTGAACATAAGATTGATACTGGGGACGCTCCTCCTATAAGGTGTCGACCATACCAAATGTCACCGGAAAAATTAAAACAGTTGCATGACGAGTTAGAATATATGTGTAAACATGATGTGGTTACCGAGAGTGAATCGCCGTGGAACAACCCGGTTTTAATGGTACCGAAATCTGACGGTTCTTTACGGTTTTGTCTCGACTGTAGAAAACTCAACTCGATCACCAAGGGCGATGCTTACGCTTTGCCTTACATACCTAGGATTTTGGATAGTTTAAGAAATGCCCGTTACATTAGCTCAGTAGATTTTAAGGCCTCCTTTTGGCAAATACCATTAGAAACTTCGTCACAAGAAAAAACGAGTTTCACGGTTCCCGGCCGTGGGCTATATAAATTTAAGGTTATGCCTTTTGGGTTGTGTGGAGCCCCTTCTCGTCAACAGAGGTTGATGGATCGGCTGTTCGGACATCCGTTTTGTAGTGATGTAACTAAGGGTATGGTTTTTTGTTTCGTTGACGACGTTATTTGTGTCAGTGAGGATTTTGACACACACATGCATTTGTTAAATCGTATCTATGATAAGATAAAAGAGGCTGGACTGACCATAAACTTTGAGAAGAGTAAATTCTTTAGGAGTTCTCTAAAATATTTGGGGTATGTTGTAGATGAGTATGGGTTAAGAACCGACCCGGATAAGGTGCGTGCTATTTTAGAATTTTCACGGCCTACCTCTTCGAAGGAGGTTAAAATGTTTTTAGGGACGTGCTCATGGTACCGTCGTTTCATAAGAAATTTTTCAAGTATTGCGGCCCCGTTAAATACGCTTACCAGCCCCAAGACGAAATTTAAGTGGTCTGAAGAGGCAGAACAAGCCTTCAAAACGTTAAAAAATGCCTTAGTTACGGCTCCGGTGCTGGCATGCCCGGATTTTGAGAAACCTTTTGCAGTACATTGTGATGCCTCTGGGTACGGAATAGGCGGTGTTCTAACTCAAAATTTAGACGGTGTCGATCACCCTATCGCATACGCGAGTCGTTCCTTGAATAAGGCGGAACGGAATTATAGTGCCACTGAGAGAGAGGCTTTAGCCGTGGTTTACGCAGTAGAGAAATTTGAACCCTATTTAGGATCACGCCGTTTCAAAGTAGTGACTGATCACGCTTCACTAAAATGGTTTATGAAGTTGGAAAACCCAACCGGTCGGCTAGCTAGATGGGGTTGCCGATTATCTCAATTCGATTTTGAGATCGAGCATAGAAAGGGCAAGGACAATGTGGTGCCGGATGCACTTTCTAGGTTGGTTCCGATTGGGACGATCGCGGAAGTAGATACCTCGACAGGCGACAACTGGTACGATGGGATCTTTTCGGGTTGTCAAAAGCACCCCACTAATTATCCAAATTTTAGGGTACAGAACGGGCTTCTGTATCGATATAGTAGGGAAAAGTACGTTTTGGCACAGGAGTATGACTGGAAGGAGGTGGTACCTCAACGCGGTAGGGAAAATATTATATCGGATCATCATTGTCCGCCTACATCAGGCCATTTAGGTATTTTTAAAACCCATCGTAAACTTGCGCTCAGATTTTTCTGGCCTGGAATGTTTAGGGACGTTAAGGATTATGTTAATAAGTGCGAAGTTTGCCGCACGTATAAACATTCAAACCATCTTGTACCAGGGCAAATGGGAAAACCTAAAAGGTGTTCAAGGCCGTTTCAGGTGGTTTCGGTGGACCTTGTAGGACCGTTGCCCAGATCGCGCGCAGGATTTATACACCTTCTGGTGGTCACTTGTTGTTTCTCTAAATATACTATGATATTTCCTTTGCGTCGTGCTACTAGCGGAAAAGTGGCGGAGATCTTTGAGAAGGGAGTTTTGATGGCTCACGGCATTCCGGAAACAGTAATTGCAGATAATGGAGTGCAATTCACTGGATCCGAGTTCCGTGACCTGTTGGTGCGATATAGCATCCCAAAGGTGCATTACGGTCCGCGCTACACACCCCAAGTAAATACAGTAGAAAGATATAACAAGACTATCATGACCGCCATTGCTTCGTATGTCAAGGATGACCATAGATCTTGGGATGCTAAGTTGCACCAAGTTCAGTTTGCTATAAATAGCTCTGTAAATGAAACCACGGGGTTCACACCGTTCTTTTTAGTTCATGGAAGGGAGCCGGTGATAAATGGAACCTTTTATAGCAGGCTGGACGAAGGAGACTATGACGTGATTATGCCGCGTGAAGAGTACGCTGGAGACTTAGGCGTTTTGCGTGACATATTTGAAAAGGTCAAAACAAATATATTGAAGGCTCACCGTGTAAACGCTAGGTATTATAACTTCAGAAGGAGACCAGCTGATACGTATAGCGTTGGTCAACTTGTATATAAGCGTTCTTACAAACCTAGTGATGCCGCGAATTTTAAGGCTGCTAAGTTGGCGCCTAAGTACGAAAAATGCCGGGTACGAGGTGTGAAGTCGCCTTTGGTGGTCGAGTTGGAGTCCATGGATGGGAAGTTTCTAGGTGCTTGGCACGTTAAGGATCTTCGTAGGGTTCCACCGCCGTAGGACGTGCTCGCACGTGTTGGTCCAGCCTTCTGTTGGCCAACGACGCCAAGGCGAAAACTCACAAGGCTAGCCTATTCAAAACTCAGCGCAGGAGTTTTGAATATGCTACCTTGTGTTAGGTAGGTAGGGTCATTTCTATTTTATGCATTGTGTATTTCTCGTGTTTTGCCTCTCACCAGAGAGATTGGTTTTGGAGTTGTTCGGGATCGTTAGTATTGTACGTGGTTATGGTGTTCCGTAAATGGATGGAATACTGCTCGGGTGTTTTCTTTTAAGCAATTTCGTTGTTTTTTTTCTTCTTTCCACTGCAGATGGCGTCCGAGAAGGCGGACATTTTATTTAATTTAGCAGAGGAGGCTGTTTTATTTATGTTAATTATGTTGATTTTTGTTGATTGTGCACCTGCAGTGTTTTCCAGAAGTATCACTGGGCCTGATCTTCTGGAACTAGATCGTAGTCAAGCCAGCAGTATGTGCTGATGACGATATTGTCAAAGATGTTTATAATACGGGTTGCCGTTAATTATGGGTTGCTCTTGGACTCTGTTGTGATTGATGTAGGTTGTTGTCTTCTTTTTTTTTCCTAAAAGTTGGGTTTTGCTGGGAACGCTGAGGGCATCGTTGTTTCTCCCCAGTCGAAACTTTTCTGGGTGGGGGGGTACTGTAACGTTGCAGTTATTCTATATTGTCGTTTCGTAGAACGAAACGATTGGCTGAGATGATCGGAGATGCGAGTCTGTCGTTTGTCAATAAGGTAAAGTGCCGACGTCAGTCCCTTGAATTTTGGTTGACGGATTGAAGGGAGTGGCGCCGGCATTGCTAAATTTTCTGCCGCCCAGGGCGGAGGCTTATGCAATCACCAAGCAAAAAGGAAATTGTTTAAAGGTAAGATCAATGGAAATGGGTGAAGCACAAATAAGATTTTGTTGAGAAACGACAGATTACCGATAATTTTTCTTGTTTCAGGAATAATTCGATTGACGAAATACCATTTTTTTGTCCTGCGCCGGCAAAGTGCGCAGGAGTCTAAATACGCAATAAGATATTGCGTTCCTTTTCCCGTTATATAAACGTGGTAAGATCCCAGCATATTTCTTGTGATTCCGATAATAATTCCGTATTCATATTTGGGAAATTCTAATGAGTACTTTGTTCCTCCAGTTCGCACGTGGTGACCTTGAAGGCGTTTTTCACCTTTTACGGGTGAAGGTTTGGTGTGGGTTGGGAGGTAAGAATACATCTTTCTTCTCCTTGCTGGGATAGGTTTAATAAAGGAGGACATAACACTAATTGTGTTTTTCTTTCCAGGGTTTTCTTTTTTGTCTACTCTACGGACTTTATTTTTTCTACACTACGATTTTCTCTCCTCGTCGTCCACGTTTTTTCTTCTTCGACTGGCGGTTTGCTACTTCATTTGGACGTCTACTACGTGGAGGTTCGTTCGAATATACACGGGATTGCTCCGTGAGTGCGTTCCATACCGGTAAGGGGTGGGTGCCCTCACTCCCCGGTCCACTGCGCTGCCGTCAGGAGTGAGACGCCCACATTCTAAGGAGGTACATTTTTTTAAATATAAAAAAAGGAAGCAGTAACCCACGCCCTGACCCGAGGTCCTTGTAATATACTAAAATAAGAATAGGATTTTTTATAATAAAAGAGGCAACAACCAACTAGTTGTTTTTTTTTTATTTTTCTTTGTTCGGGGTCCCCTGGGTCTCATGCTCATCATAATAAGGGGAACCCTGACAAGGTACTTAAGAGTTCATTATGTTTTTAACCCACGACGCAAAATATATGTGTGGCTGTGGCATCATAACTCTCGAACCAATAAAGCTATTACAATACAGCTTCCTTTGTTTGAAAGCTGATTTGATCGAGCGTAATCTTAGCTATGTTTGATCGATATCTGTTCACCCGCTCAAAAGTTATGGGGGTTGAAAGTGGGGATGAAAAATGTTACTTGAGTAAATATGTCCAAGTGGGGTATCAAATGAAAGAGCACGACACGTGTATTTAAAAATATGGAGTTTATACAAACACTAGCTAACTCGGCAAACGTTGTTTTGCCAATATACATTACAAACAGTGTTTCTATGCTATTGTATGCATGTATTATACATAAAAACCTTCCTCGAGAATCACTGTATGTACTAAAGAAAACAGCAACAAAATATGTTGCGTAGTTTTAAAGATCTAAGCATACACAGGGACAGACAGCGGGAGGCGACTTTGTTTTATACTACACACATCAAAAGTGTCTAGGGATCAAGTACATTTTAGAAGATTGCAATCAAGAATATATTTTACAAAAACTGATTTCATTCATAATTTATTCAAAATGTGGTGATAAGTCATTGATACAGGCATGGGGAATTAGGTAGGAGACCAATCCAGAAGATTAGATTTGATTTAAATAAATTAGATTTTTTGCAGAGCTAAAAATGTTCTTGATCCCTAGACACTTTTGATGTGTGTATGTAATGAAGTACCTTGTGTGTGACAGGGCACGAACATTTAAAATCTGGGGTTTTTAATTTGACAATTTAATAGTATCACTTTAAAAGATAGATTGAACTGCGATTTCATTGCTTCAGACGTATCAGTTGGGGATAGAACAATAAGAAAATGTCCACGTGTTTCGTATAGATCCATTATTAGTATTAGTTTTTGGCAACGTCCTCTAATCGCATTTTGCTGTGCTGAGCCGTGATTGGTCATACGTCAAGAAAACGAATGAATCGAAAGGAAACGAGTGATCGTTTTCTTACTGTTATAAAACACTACAATTTCCTACAAATCGACTGGCTTTGAAAATACGTTGTTACGTGGACGAATTATTTTAGGAATTAAATTGGTTCTGTATGACTTATTTATTACTAGATGTCGTGCGAATTTCGTGATAAATATACAGATAGATAGATTTTCTGTGAGGAACTAACAAATGCGCTTGGTGAACAGAGGACATTTGCTTAGCAAGTGCCTCTGCCTACTCCGCTTTGGGATTAACAGGCGTGAAGTGTATGTTTTTTAAACTAACAAATTGAGGAAACAATTCAGTTCATATATAAACCTTCAATAAGTTATATAATTCTGATTTAATAGAAGATATTTAACAATACTTTATGACTTTATTTTTCGCTATTAGTGTCTTTAAAAACAGTTTCTGTAACTCAGCTAGCTCTCCCCGATTGCGAGATATAATTTAGATGTGTTGTGGATGTATGTATGTGTTATGTGTGACCCCAAATTTTTGCTCATGAGTGTATCTTTTACATTTCACACATTCTAAACGTTCTCATTTATAATGTTGATTTGATTTATACATTACCCACCAATTTGTTTATTTTTTTTTACCATATGTGTACCTTATATGTACAGTCACGTGCATAAACATTTCAAAGCCATTTTCTTGTAAAGCATTGAAAGAAATTTTATGCTTTTGCGAATGTGCTATTCTAGACCCTTACTATGCTGAATTAGGTTTTATATCAAAGTATCAATCGTTATTTTAGGAGAAAATTATTTTTGTAAATTTTTATTTCTTTTTTTTAGTCCATTGTGCATGTTGTGGTTGCCTTTAATTAAGGTGGCACTTGCCATGGCCTTATTTATGTTTTGTAAGTACTATTATGTTTAGTGTACGACATTGTTGGCTATCCAAATTAAATAAATAGAAAATTGTAGATAGGTGTACTTTCTTGTGTGTCGAAATAAATATTTCATTCATTCAAATGAATTCTTATAACAGATATGCATTACTTAATAACAAGCTAACAATGTATTCCTTTCGCCTTACAAATGGCACGTCATTATGGGAAATTTCATTTACTTCTCGCGGCCGTCTCACACGCACATGAACC
Source organism: Conopomorpha cramerella (assembly GCA_012932125.1). Lineage (NCBI taxonomy): Eukaryota > Metazoa > Arthropoda > Insecta > Lepidoptera > Gracillariidae > Conopomorpha > Conopomorpha cramerella. The sequence goes on from SJJU01070335.1 coordinate 14,937, forward strand.
ATTATACAGTGAGCTTTACATTCTTACTGAGTTGTTGAACACGAGGGTCAGTGTAAAGGTAAGATGTTTTACTTGGGAGCAAGTGACGTGCAGCATTGTACTGCACCTCAGACGCGTCTTAATTACAAGAGAAACAGTGGATATATCTTTATATACAACTAGAGAATGTCGCTGGCAAAATGTGGAAACAGCAACGTAATTTTTGAAAAGAATTAATGATTGTAAGGCAGACGTATACATCAAAAGTGTGTAGGGATCTGCGGAATGCGGGTTAATGAGTCTTATCTAAAAAAAATACACTTCACGCCTTTAATCCCAAAGAGGGGTAGACAGAGGCACTTGCTAAAGCTACTTGCTTTTCACCAAGCGCATTTAACCCAACGTGACAGGGGTGAGCCCATCGCCGTGATAGGGTTCACACGCCTTGTGGTGTGCGGGTTTCATCACGATGTTGATGATGCGTACATAGGCTCTGAAAAAGAGTCCCATTGGTACACGTCCAGTAGCCGGACTCGAACCCGGACCTCCCGGTTACAAGTCAAGGATCCGAACAACTGGACCAGTCTTATCTAAATATCTCTTATTTCTCAAACAGCATGTGTCCAGATTATTAGTAGGTACGAAATATTAAAAAGACATAAAAACTTGACTTTTTTTAACATGGCAGCTTTGACGCCGACAATTCTGCTACAAATAAAGTAATAACGCTTCGTGTTCAATATTATATACACACATCAAAAGTGTCTAGGGATCAAGTACATTTTAGAAGATTGCAATCAAGAATATATTTTACAAAAACTGAATTCATTCATAATTTATTCAAAATGTGGTGATAAGTCATTGATACAGGCATGGGGAATTAGGTAGGAGACCAATTCAGAAGATTAGATTTGGTTTGAATAAAAAATAAAATGTAAAAAGAGGTAATTTTTTTTCTCCTTGAGCATCCTTGTTCGGTCGACCCATCACTCAAAATCGTAAAATAAAATAGCTTTAACAAAAAAAGAACCGACTTCAACCCGTAAACTAAAAAGTAAAAAATAAATTTACTTCTTACAAAGTAATACGTATTTTCATTTAAGTTGTTTAATAAAAATACCTAATTAAATAATTATTTTTAAAATATTGAAGTCGGTGCCAAGCTAAGTAATTACAAACTAAATAAATCAAAACAATATCACTATGAGAAAAAAATATGAATCGATACTAACCATTAGCAAATGCCTCCGCCTACTCCGCTTTGGAATTAAAAGGCGTGAAGTGTATAGAAATTGGTTTAATTAAACGACAAATTAAACGTATTGCCTTTCTTTTTCCATGTTACACCGACCACCGACTAAACACCATTCTATCCCACAAAATGTCCAGTAATTTCCGCATACGCCAGTGTTGCCGATTTCCCCGCGACATGTGGAATCGTCAAGTTAGTTTCCGCTCGGCGCAGACAGAGCCGTGCATATTGCGTCTCGCGGGATAATTGTCTCCTTGCACACACATAGCCTGCATACGTTCTCTCAGCCAGTAATGGGACAGATGACCGAGGTATGTGAACGTCGTGTGATTGGTGCAGATCTCGAGGACAAGTGGATAACTAAGTTAATACACACATCAAAAGTGTCTAGGGATCAAGTAACAGAGTATAAATACAAATACAATAATCATAAGGTCGCCCGCGATACATGCTTGCATAGTGCGGGGGCCACTGTTAATATACACTAACACATAACCTTTAAGTTAATAAATATTTTTTCATCATCATCATCAGCCACATTACGTCCACTGATGGACAAGGGCCTCCCCCAATGAGATCCGTCATTTGGGGTGAAATGCCAGTAATCGCCACGCTTGGCAGGCGGGTTGGCGATCGCAGTGGTGTTGTGGTTTAACTCACAGAGCGCTGCTGCCCGTTCTCTGGGAAGCTCCCTCGGTCGCCTCTTACGACCCCCATGACGGGAAAAGTTGGGCTGGGGTGGTGACACATGTATTCTATTCGTCGTCACCACATGGCTGAATACTTTTTACTTTACTTTAATAAATTGCATACCTAACATATTATAGAAGATTGCAATCAAGTATATATTTTACAAAAACTGAATTAATTCATCATTTATTCAAAATGTGGTGATAAGTCATTGATAAAGGCATGGGGAATTAGGTAGGAGACCAATCCAGAAGATTAGATTTGACTTAAAAATTTAGAGCTAAAAATGTTCTTGATCCCTAGACACTTTTGATGTGTGTATAAAAAAAGTACCTATCATCATCATCAGCATCAGATGATGAAAAAATTGTGTTAATACTTTACAAAATATGTAACGTTATTGCCAGAGGAATTTGAACTCTAAAGCCGGTCCAGCAGCTCATTATATTAACCACCCCCACCTTTACAATTACCCTGATACCCCAACGGAGAAAATATAAAAAAACACAACTTCTGACTTTCAATACGCAGCGCATGTCCCCCGAGGGCAGGTGGAAAGAAACAAAAGAATTTAGAGATTCAGTCGTCCATTTTCCCAATTTATTAAAAACCACTCGCGAAGGGAACGTGACTGGAATAAAATTACTTCAGCACTAAGTCTTTGTTTACAGAACCCGGGCCATTAGTGATATTGCCCGCTCCTGGGTAGAAGGGGTTTTGATTTATGTCTCTATTCGGCTTCTTTCATAATAAGCCCTGGTTGTTTTTTTTTCGGCGAGGTGAGAGCGGTTTTCAAGAACTTTAATTATGTTTTGTGTGTGACTGCGTATTTTTTTTTTGTAATATTTGCGCAGACACTTTAATTTCCGGCGGTTTGTTATAAAATCCTTTGTGCGGTGTACAGTGGTATTTTACATTCAATAATACCTATGTATCTACTTATGTATTTATTCTGTGCTTGAGATACACTTTAAACCTAGGTGGCGTCACAACATTAAAGATGATTATGGTATAATACAAGGGACCGAAGCCTTTTAAACCCAAAGGCGGGTGGGCAGAGGCACTTGCTGAACCAATTTCCACGGTTCAACAAGCATATTTAACCCAGCGTGACAGGGGATGAGCCCATCGCCGTTATAGGGTCCACATGACTTGTGATGTGCGGGTTTCATCACGATGTTGTCCTTCACCACAAGCTTTGCGTTGCGTACATAGGCTCTAAAAAGAGTCCTATTGGTACACGTCCAGTAGCCGGACTCGAACCCGTGACCTACCTATCTATCTACACAAATCTATCTATCTATCTAATAGTGTTTCTCTGATATTTTATAGATGTATTATACATATGAACCTTCCTCAAGAATCACTCTATCTATTAAAGAAAACCGCATCAAAATCCGTTGCGTAGTCTTAAAGATCTAAGCATACATAGGGACAGACAGCGGGAGGCGACTTTGTTTTGTACTATGTATTGTTTAGAAGGATCCCGTGATGAAGTAAGGACCTTAGACAATTTTTACATCTCTTATAATTAATTTGAAGTCTCTGAAACTTTCGCATGAATAAAATTACCAAGTACCTACCAATTATACCATTCTATACGCAGTCGTGAAAATAAAAGCAACAAGCTCGTCAGTAACTGGAACTGCATCTACCGTTCTTCAAGTAGGAGCACAGCGGAGAAACGGAATATTCTGTGCAACAGTCACAATTAGAACTCGTACAAATAAATAAAAATATCGCAACATGCAGAGCGTTCGTTGTGTATTCAATTCGAATCATAATAGAAACGAGAGTAAGCTTTAATAAAATAGAAATATACTGAGTTTTTTTTTATTATTTGCAAACTCTATTGCTTCATCAAAGCATGATTCGGTTATTGAATCTCGTTGTTTACTACTTCGATTCGATTTGATTGTTTCATTTCATTCAACGTACACTAACTCAGTAGTTTCAATTCCTATTTTTGTAGGGGATGGTTTATTTTAACCATTTTCCGCTTCGGCCAATCGACTGTCGGTATCATGTCATTGAATTATTAGTTTCAAATGTCGAATTACGGTTTTCTTCCCTCTATCGTGACCAATCCAGTTGTAGTCTCGGCGTGGTGGCGATCACACGCTCCCGACTTGATACGTGTTTACATAACCGCACTGTTGTAAACAATGCTTGCCACGGATTGATACTGGCCACATGACTGTAAGGAGAACTCGACGAGAAAAAAAGTTTTCTGTGAGACGAACGAAAAAAAAAACTACGCTGTCAGTTGAAAAAGCGCGGGACTCGCGATGATACTCTTCCATTGTGAGTGAGAGAAGTGGCTCGATTATGATTGGAAAGTTTTTTTGGACTGCTAACAAGGGTTGGACTGTTGTCGCGGTCTGCGCGGTTTGTGTTGTGAAAAGTTCGTCTAGTGATGTGCAAACAACTGACGTTTACGACTTAGATAAACCAGGTGAGGTTTTTAAACGGTTTTTTAATAAAGTAAAACAGATTGTTGGTTGTAATATATAAAAGAGATATACTAATTGTGGTGGAAAATGATAGTGAAAAATAAGTTTTTCATGAATCAACAAACGGGAACAGGTAAAACAACGTCCGTACCAGAAATATTTAACTAAATACAGAACACTCTTAGTTCTAACGTCCAATACAAAGGAGAAAAAAAAAAGTAACTTACTTACTTTTCCTTCTGTCAAGAAAACTAGTTCTGGACCAAAATAAGAAAACTGGAGTGGAGTTAATCTAAACGTCTCAGTAGGCGGGATTACAAGAAACTTACAACTTTTGTCGTAATGCGTCCACCACAGTCCCGGCGAACAGGCACAGTAGTCGAAACGTTTTAAAATGTCTACCTAAGTAGGTAACTGGTTCATTCTTGTACCATTCTTTACTCAGTTTTTACAAGACTATATGTATGTTGTGCTATAGAAAGGGCTATGCTCGGCGTTTCTCTGAAGGATCGAATCAGAAATGAAAGTGTAACGAACATCCATGCAAACTTTTGCGTTTATAATATTGGTAGGATTACGCACTACGTACCTGCCTATTGTCATAGATTAAAATCCCTGAAACGTCACTATCCGATTACTGTCTTTACAATTATCGCCATTAAGCAAATGTGCCCAAGGTACATATTCAAACGATGTACCATATAGCTATATTTACTGCAGGCCTAGAAAAGCGCTGCAAGAAAGACATGACAAGACATATCAGGCACTGCGATTGGTTGAAACACGCTGAGTCGCACGATGTGTTACATAGCAGCCAATCACAGCGCGTATTTGTTCTATGTCGTGTCTGTGTGACTGGTACTAAAGTGAGGTAGTTTACAATAACATTCAGGAAAACAGAACCGACTACAATCAGTTAAATTTGACAGATTTGTGGTTTTCTCATGGATGCCATTATTGTCGGAAATTAACCAAATATAAATACGACCAAAACGTACAGTAGAGAGAGAGTAACAGCTTTCAAATAAAAAAATATTAATCCAAATCGGTTTACCCTGTCAAAAGTTTTGAGATAACAAAAAAAAATACTGATGAATTAAAAAACTCCTCCTTTTTTTGAGTCGGTTAAAATATACTGGGTTACTGCTCATTCTATCCTATAATGTAGTCGAGATACCGTCCTTAACTATGAATGTCTTAAGACGGACTAAAACAACTTCACAGCCAATTTGATACTTTATTCTTACTTGTATAAGACTGTAAATCGTTGGGACAGATTAAACAGTAAATGTACAACTGCGGTATTGCTAAGCCGGGGTTTAACGTGACCTTTACTGCCTAGAACTTACGGAGCAAGTTCATTCACAGACGTAGAACTTTGAATCTTACCCCCGACTGTACAAGGGTGTTCAAACAATCGGCCAATATATTTGATTAGGGTTTCTATTGCGTTGTTGATGGTTTACGAAATAAAATACCTAGGTTTGATTAATTAATATCAGGATGGCTTTGATGGATGGTCTTGCAAACAAAGATGTCTAAGCAACTTGTAAAGTGGTAGGGATTGATTTCTAAGGAAACCCAAATACAAGGGTTGTTTCAATATACATTTCTTAATTGGCTGTACTGTTGATGTAAACATTTTCCGATTCAAGATTAGGTATATATTTTATTCCGTTTCCGTTTTGTACATTTTAACCTATCTACCTACCAGTGGCGATGCTAAGAATGATTTGGAAGTTAAGCCGAAATCAAAAACATACCAAATGCGGCGCATCCGGATCTTTAGGTAGGTACCTAATGTAATTCGTACCTTTGTTTGTTTGTAAATTGTACTTACGTATTACATAAGTTAAGCCGACGGGAATCGGTTTATTAGCTTCGCATTGCTGCACACCACACACACTACACATTCGCACTACACACATTATAACCAAACAATTTTGTACGACACTTAAAAAATGTAATAAACTTTATTTTCATGGAATATTCAGCTTGGAAAATTCTTTCCATTTTAATTCCAAAAAAAAAATAAAAATAAATAAAGGCATCGGTTCATAAACGACAGAGTTATCCGCGAACAGACATAAAGAAGTATTCGAATTGAGACAATTGGACTCCTTTTTTTAAGTCATTTAAAAATGAAAGGGTTTGCTTTATACACAAATCTTACCGGATTGCATTATTATATAAATTATACGGAATCGAGTGAACTTCGCGCTCCTACAGTATTCTAGTTAATGAGGTCACAAAGAGGTCGACCGGGAGAGAGTATACGTTCATACATTATAAAGCTTTCCAGAGCGGCGATATTATCTCTATTACAAGAGTTAAAATGCATCATTTGTATAATTACACCGTGTCATCGTCATCAATTGTATTCAATGTAACGCGCACGGTTATTATAATTTAATATTTTTTATACGATACGATTTTCCCGTATTTTTAACTGACTTCAAAAAAGGAGGAGATTCTCAATTCGTCTGTATTTTTTTATGTTTGTTACCTCAGAACTTTCGCCTGGGTGAACCGATTCGAATGTTTTTTTGTAACTTGAAAGCTGGTGCTCCCGTTTGGTCCCATATAAATTTGGGTATTTCCGATCTCTTACCCTAGAGTTTTTACCCCAGGGCGAAAACTGGGAAACGTATGTCCGAGAATTTTCCTTAAGCTGGGTAATTAATAGAAATCTTGATCTATCCTCATTTCCCAATCCCCCGCTAATATACAGTTCACTACCACTACACTTGAGAGCGAGTTCTGCAGTTTTCACCGCAGGGTGAAATCTCTAGGGTACCTTACCCTTTACCTTACCGATCGGAAATTCCCATAGTTCAGTTCCGACAATGGCATCCATGACAAAAGCACATTATGTCAAATTTTACTGGTTGAAGACGGTTCTTTTTTCTTTCCATTATTTATTTTAAAATCTTTCAAGTACGTATATGAAATATATGTAATAATGAAATATGTAGGTATATAAAACTCAAAAACGGTTGAACTGGTTCGGCTGTGGAGGTAGTATAGAACCAGGAGAAGGACATAGGATACTTTTTATCCCGATCCTATCCTGGGGCTACTTACAGGATAGTGAGGTGAACTCAAACCCAACATCGGGTTCCCGACTCGAAGCAGCCGGCAATTTGGTTTATACACGTATTCAAATTAAAAATGTCTTTCATTAGAACTGTACTTTTTGATACGCAGGATGTCGACATACATACTTCACTAAAATACATTTGTTATTTTTTTACCCAGCATTGTCCTATAACAACAAATACCAGCGATTTTGTTTGTTTATCTGATAAATATATCGCCAGCGAGCCCCCCCAACTCCTCAGCCACTTACTTATTATTAGAAAAGTTTCTTCTCAAACTTGTGATTGATTTTAAACAATTCCACTGAGTGAAGTACAAAGGGGGAAAAAGTAAACATTGTTTAAATGCGGAAGACATTTAGGAGAAAGTACTACGTGCGTCCCTTCTTGTGTGGGCTGAGTCATGGTACACCCTTTTTACTGCTCAATGGGCTGGCACATCTTGAATTAAGAGCTTCATAAAACCTAAAAAGGAAATCGCTTTGCTTTAGGCTTTAGTACCTAGGTGCGTAAAAATAATGAACTGGTTTTTTTTTTGCATTAAAGTAAGACGCGAAGTTATGTTCCTCTGGATGATACTGAAGACCGAGTTTAAGTTTAGAAAAATACAAACTTTTTTTTTTAATACACTTCACGCCTTTAATCCCAAAGAACAAACTTTCTTTTGACAGTAATGAACTTACACAATATGTTTTTGGTAATGGAAGCGTGAATCAACTGACAAAATGTATCACCCAGTGGCGTGAACTGGCTTTTACGACAAGGTAGGCAGTAACCTCCAAGGATTGACACTTATGTATAGGTAACTTGTATTTACGAAACACAGGTACCTTCATATCTACTCACCTACAAAACACAGGACCTTCGTTAGCCTATGTCGTGAGTACAACAAAAAAGGATCTGGCAATAACTACTATTAGGTCGGATAACCAAAATACTAAGGTAGGCAGTGTCTTTTTGCCTATATGGTGTGCACGCCACTGGTATCACCTTAATACACGCATCTAGGGATCAAGTACATTTTAGAAGATTAGAATCAAGAATATATTTTACAAAAACTGAATTCATTCATAATTTATTCAAAGTGTGAAGCAAAAGTATCCAGGGATCAAGTACATTTTAGAAGATTGCAATCAATAATATATTTTACAAAAACTGAATTCAATCATAATTTATTCAAAATGTGATGATAAGTGATTGATACAGGCATGGGGAATTAGGTAGGAGACCAATCCAGAAGATTAGATTTGATTTAAATAAATTAGATTTTTTTAGAGCTAAAAATGTTCTTGATCCCTAGACACTTTGATGTGTGTAGCAAAATAGACATACCAAACACCGCACATAACAGAGAATATTCAATCCTCCATTGGGAGACTAACATTGTTTTATCTCTGCATCCTGCTCTATTATTTGAATGAAAATTGCACTGAAATTTGTTTGTTTTAATACTATTGAACATAAGCGTTTGACCACCAACCTGCCTGATGTTAAGCAGCAATGTGGTCTACGATGGAGCACACTTGTTCAGTAGGTACCTATTCACCCGCGACTTGAAGACCTTCAAACTATATTGCGCAGGAAACACAAACTCCGGCAAGTCGTTTCATATCCTGGCGGTACGCACTATGAAAGTGGACGCAAAACGTTTGGTTCGCGTAAATGGCAAATCGTATTGATACTCTTGTTTACATCTTCTATCCTTATCTAGTTACTGGTGAAATGATGAGGTACAACTACAATGCTAGTATTAGGTACAGAATCTCATTTATCTATATTTTAAAAGCTAAAGGCCTATAATTTAATATTTTTACCGTGTATGTATATGTGTGAATTAATCGAAAATGAGTTTCAGCTGTCCTTCAATCCTCGAGAAGCCTAACATTGCTTAAATTAATTGAGTAAAGTTTTTCTTGGTGGCAGAAACTAAACCTTGAGGGACTCTGCTTTCTTGAGTGCCACCTTTTGGCTTAAGTTTTGCCATCTCAACAAGTCAACAAGGTTATTGCAATAGGGCGTATGTAAAAGGATATCGTGAGAAGGTTGTGGTGGAGACACGGCTGCTGCTGCGTCACGGCGCGCTGGTCGCTGCGCTCGGCTGCCCTCACAGCCGGCACACGCTCTCACGGGATCGATACATTGATCTTTAATGCCAAAATGTCTTGCCATTAGTATCTGCCAAAGCTCTTGTTAGAAGCAAATCCCATTTTAAACCCCCGACGCAAAAAGAGGGTGTTATAAGTTTGACGTCTCTGTCTGTCTGTGGCATCATAGCCGAACGAATGAACCGATTTAATCTTTTTTTGTATTACAGGTGTTTTACGGGCGAGTGTTCTTAGCTATGTTTGGTGGAAATCGGTCCACCCACTCAAAAGTCATGGAGGTTGAAAGTGGGGATGAAAAATTTTTAAATCGGGGGTTTTTTAACTTTTGCAATTTTTTTATACCAAAGCGGGTAAGAAGGGGTAGGGTACTTACCAAACAAATGTCTACATAATACAAATGATAGTTCTCTGAACGTGATAGGATAGTGAGTCCAACATCGTTAAAAAGTTTATCAGGCTCAGTGACGGAACTTTCTGTACAACCCTAGAGGAGTCTTTTCATAAAGGTATTTTTATATTTAAAAAAGGACTCCATGTCATATTTTGCTTGAAATAAAACATTTTAATTTTGATTTTGGACCCTATTATTAAATAAAGGCGAGAGTGTTGAAAATATGTAAGTAAAATTCCCCTATGGAAGTTTTTTAGCGTTTGTTCGGTTAAGGACAGATTCGGTAGATACTCTTATTCAACTTTACTCAAATAGTAAATAAAAATTGTTGCCATTTATCGCCTGTAATCCCACGAAGATGCAATTCTTCTATTTCAGAAAATTCTGGCTTAAGTAAGATATCACGTCGCGTCGCGTCAATTATTTTAGAAAGTGCAATTATGTTAGAATTTCTAGAACTCATCTGGCAAGTTGACGAATAAATTGATAGGTTAATAATTATTGATTATGTTTCATTACTAAACTTGACTGTATTTCTATCTTAAACCGAATTTGTCGTAAAAAGTATGTGACTTGAACAGAATCTGTCCTAAGCCGAACAAAGGCTAGCCGCTAACTAAACTAAAACGTCTAAAAATGACCAGCGCCAGTGGTAGCAGTGGAGGGTGTGGCGGGACAGCAGGGCGCGTTGCCGTGCGGCGCCGGCCCCGGGCCCTCGCCTGGAGACCAGCTCGTCATGGTGCTCTGGTTCAAGGACGAGGAGCCCATATATAGGTTGGTACTTTACACATGTGACATATTTGGACAGGATGATAACGAAATTTGCTATACACAATTACTTATACTGAGTGTGTGTGTGTGAGAAAGAGAGATAGTGCGTGGGTGCGGACTGCTTCAATGACTATCAATCTGAAGAGTTTTGTGTAATTTGATCACGCAACCATAAATAAGTATATAAGTTTGTAAGTTTGACGTGTATGTCTGTATGTGTGTCTGTGGCATCATATCTCTCGAAATAATAAAGCTATTACAGTAAACTTTGTTTTTTGTTTGATTTGATCGAAAGTGTTCTTAGCTATGTTTGATTGATACTGCTTCACCCACTCAAAAGTTATGGGGGTTAGGCTAGGTAAAATTGGGATTTTTAGTAAAAAGGTCGTAAGTCGAATAGCTAGAAAAGAGTTGAGTTTAGGCTAGGGGGTCTCATAGTAAAATAGGTCAGAAATGATATCTACTGTTAGCGTTAAGCGGGGATAGGTGGACTTAACCAGTAACCCTGTATAATCTATAACCCACTGCAAGATTACAGTACCAACCGGCCCGTTGTGCAGTCAGCATGTCTGCCTCTGTTCTGTAGGGTCATGGGTCCAATTCCCATCGCTGACAGGTACTTAGGTGATGAGCTTTTAAGTACTGGTTGGATGCGTCTGGGTGTTCTATTTATATAAGTATGTATTTTAATGGAAAATTTAAAATTTAATTGTATGTATGTAAATATATGTCGTTGCCTGATTTTCATAACACAAGTGCTTTAGCTACTTAACATGGGATTAAGGGTGAGTGTTGTTGTAAAATATTTATTTCTTTATTTTATTATTTACAAGGTACATCTATTAAGTAACCGGCTTGATACCCAGCATTATCTCCAACACACGCCACCTTACAGTAATCTCAGATAAGAACTAAAATCGTTTATGGGTAATAATTAATTATGAGTATAATAAATAAGTTACGAGGCAGTTTTACAAAATTATTATCCATGTTTACTTTTGAGTTTCTATGATGTAGTGATACAAATGCAAGACGCAGTATTCCTGTATTTTTTTCTGAAAAGACACCGATGTCTACCTGTACCTTACCGTATTAGACTATACATATTTTATACGTAGTGTACACAAAAATAAATATGTATGCATAAATATAAATATATATAAATAATCTAAAGCGGCCTTCCTCTCCCTTACTATAAGTAGTAATTAGCTGTGCCCACCAGGGTCCGCAATGTTGTCATGTACCTATGATACTATACATGCTTTATCATAAGAACTTAACATTGTGGAATGCAAATAAATAATTTGAATTTAAAACCTTGACACTGGTTAGGTGTTTAGGCTCAGAATAGCTAAGTAGGTCAAGAAGCGCTTCTCTGATGGTCCAGTACAAAATAGGCCCTTGTTTAGTTTACAATTTTCCCCATTTTGAAGATAGTACAAAATCTTATTTAAAGCCTCTTTTAGAGACTAACCTACCCTATTTTTCCCACGCTTCACCCGTGTGCAGGTTTACTTTATTTTAATATTGTAAGGTTGCGCGACTCTGAAATACCTAAAACATATTCATTACTTTGTTAGGAAAATCTATTTCTAGGAGGTTTCTTAGATTATAAATAACCCTTAGACTTCCGCTCGCTTGACCCGTAAAAACGCGCTTTATAATCTTGTAGCGCTGAATCTTTGTGTAAGATACTTAATTTGTTATTTTTACTGTTGCATGCCTATGAATCCCCTAATTTATACTCAAGCTTTACAGATTCCATCAATATTTTTTTCCCTCATCAGCTACGACATCCGGAACCGGTCGCCCAGCAGCCCCAGGCTCTGGTCTCCCGGGGGGCTGAGCTCGCGCGCTCTCTTCCGACCGCCTCGCCTCCTCCTGCACGAGATCCAGGTGACAGACGCTGGACTCTACCGCTGCAGAGTGGACTTCAAGAACTCCCCCACTCTTAACTACAAGATTAATTTTACTGTTATATGTAAGTACGTAAGTAGAGCGTCTGTGGTCCAGTTGGTCGGACACTTGACTTGCAATCGGGAGTTCGAGTCCGGCTACTGGACGTGTACGTGGGACTCTTTTATCAGAGCCTATGTACGCAAAGCAACGATCGTATGGTGAAGGACAACATCTCACGATGAAACGCGCACACCGCAAGGTGTTTGAACCATTGAAGATGGGCTCACCCCCTGTCACGTTGGGTTAAATACACTTGGGGAACCGGGGGGCATTTTTTTTCCAAGTATTAAGTATCAATTATATTCATACGAATTAACTAGGTCCAATAGGTCGATTCTTCGCATCTACTGGCCGAAGACGATACGCAATATTGATCTATGGAAATTGTGTGACCAGTCTCCCATAGGCAAAGAAATCGCCATGAGGAGATGGAGATGGATAGGCCATACAATTAGAAGAGGAGCATCAAATAACGGCAAGAGAGTCCCGTTCACTGATGGCGCCGAACCGTCGAGAGTGAACTGCGTGCCGCAGGAGTGAGCTGGAGCGAGGCCGAGAGCGTTGCTAGGCGGGGTAGGAAGGTCTGACGACGTGATCTTGTCAAGGCCCTCTGCACCTCTGGGGTGCCATAGGAACACAACAATAGACTTGGGCCATATAACTCAAAACTTACAATTACAGATCCTTCAACACCGAAGTCTTATCTCTGCAATTGGCGTACGGGCCATTCTCTGGAGACGTTACTTCTACTTGCTTTTGTCTCAATTTAAGTCGGACTCTTTATCTACCTCTTTCGAACTATTTGTATGCAGAAATTGGCTGAAAACACTGAAACTGATATTGTTTTATGACGTCACTGATTCAGAGTGTTGTCTTTGTAGCGCTACCCTCGCGGCCCACCATCCGAGATGCAGAAGGAACAGTTCTGACGTCATTGGTCCAGACTTTCAACGAGGGCGATACGGTGCAGTTCAGCTGCGAGACTGAAGGGGGTTAGTACTCAATTCTTCCAACAACATTTTGTTAGTGTTTATCCAGTTACGGAATCTGTGTTTCCCAAAAAATAAAGTAAATATCACACAAATAACATAAACGTGTACGTAGTACGAAAATACAAGGAAATGAAAACCGTTTGACAACGTTCCGCTTCAAACTAGCAAGCTCATTTACGAAACTCGCAAAAAGAGAAAATAAAAAAAAAAACACCACGAGAAACATCTGCAAGCGACACAGGGATGGGATATTCGCATATTTCTAGTATTTTCTTTGAGAGAGCGAAGAGCGCATAGACGCCCCAGTTTCCCAATTAACATGGACATACTGAGACAAAACCGGGGCAGATTGTGTGTTCCCTTAATGAGGTCTTAGCCACACGCTCATTCTATGAGCTCTCGAAAACCGCAAGCGAACAAAAACTATATACAGCCACCTCGCATTATTTATACTGGGACGTACAATTTTACAAGGTTTCTTGGTCTGTCTTTACTTGATGTTAACTTTGAACTGAAGGTCAGCGTAAAAGGGTCACGTACTTCAGACTGCAGACTGCATAATCATGTAATATTTGAAATGTCTCGTGTAAGTTGACCTATTTAAACAGGGAATGTTTGTTTGTAGAAATGGCTTCTCATGCGTGGTTTCTCAGCGTCAATGGGAGGTTGTTATTTTGTAGAAAAACCTTGTGTTTCATTGTAATTAGTATATACTTTCTTCACTAGTTCTGGATTTTTTATACGAGCTAAAAAGAAAAAAATATTCCTAAATTAATCCAGAATCTACGCCTACCTATGAAAAAAAAATTAAAAAAAATATTTACTGTTTGACAGTTCGGTAACATGCATGTGGTTGGGGACTCACTTGTAAGTTATAATAACCTGTGCCAGTGAGACCCCGCTCTTCCTTTATAGTTTTTACAGTAAAGATAAATTCTGACAATGAAAGAAAAAGTAATAAAAATGAGAAAAAAATACTAATTAAGAACGGGTTATACTGAGGACGACAGGCCAGTGTGAGTGTGTGAATAGGTGACTGTGTGAGTGTGAGTGTGTGCGTGTGTGTGCATGTATGTGTGAGTGAGTATACCTAAGTGCAAGTCAAGGGAGTTATATATATACTTATAAAATGTCTTTATCCCTAGGAGACCCATTGCCTCAGCTCACGTGGTACCTCGAGAACGAAGTTCTTCCGTCTACTCCGATTTCACCAACCAAGGGACGTCTGATAACTGTAACAGCCAATCAGGTGACGCTGCGCGGAGTGGGGCGGGGGCATCAGGACGCGCGATTGGTCTGCGAGGCGCGGAACACTGCGCTCGCGCCGCCGAGGCAGCGGGTAGTTGTTCTGGACTTACAATGTGAGTAGGTTTTTTTTTTCGCTTAGAGGGTTCAGTTCAGTAAGGTACGATTCACCTTTGACTTTCGCCAGATGTATTTATTCCAATACGAGTCGTGAAATGCTATATCCAGGTATAGTAATAGTTATTAAGAAAACTGATTTAGGTCATTTACTGACAGGCAAGTCTCCAAAGACTCTTTCCACTCTAATCACACCATTTAAGATTGTCTGTACCTATGTAAATTAACTACACTCGGGAGCAATGAAATTGAGTCAGTTTACTACTGTTTGCAGTAATAAACTGAGTCGATTTCATTGCTCGCCAGTGTATATATACATATATATGCTAACTCTTTCCCGGACAGTAAACGCCTATAGTCGTCATAACAATAAAACATCTATTGTTTATTATTTTACTGTCCGCCGATGTGTTAATAATACAGACTTTTCGAAACAGTTTCCCGGCCAACAGAAGACACTAAACTGAACTTTACAAAGTACTTTGATGATGATGAAACGTAATACGTTCATTGATTGATTGAACTACACATTAACAACAGAGCAGAAAATAACTGACTTCAGCCAGTAAACTATTTTTTTCACGGAATACTTTTTCAGAACTGAAGCCAATTGATATGAGATCATACGGGAAGCACCCAACATTGTAACAAAAGAAGTTCATAATATAACAAAAAAAAAATACTGTCAAATTCAAAAGCGTCTGTGGTCCAGTTGGTCGAAGCGTCTGTGTTCCAGTTGGTCGGATACTTGACTTGAAACTGGGAGGTCGCGGGTTCGAGTCCGGCTACTGGACGTGTACCAATAGGACTCTTTCAGAGCCTATGCACGCAACAGAACGCTCGTACGGTGAAGGACAACATCGTGATGAAACCCACACACCACGAGGTGTGTGAACCCTATAACGGCAATGGGCTCACCCCCTGTTACGTTGGGTTAAATACGCTTGGTGAACCGTGGGTATTTGCATTAATTAGCAAGTGCCTCTGCCTACCCCGCTTTGGGATTAAAAAGGCGTGAAGTGTGTTATTATTATTATCAAATTCAAAACCTCTGCCTATTTTAAAGTCAGCACGTTGCGCTGTGTGAGGTGTGATGATACGCCCTTAAGGCGTTTCCTAGTGTTGATTCTATCTGAGGATGCTTTTCCAGGAAACACCGTCTTTGTTCAATTTCATGGGAAGTAGCTGACGAGGGTATCCAATGATAGTGTGTTCCGTCAGTCGTATCATGCTCCAATGTTACTCAATTTCCCTGTGTCAATGTTTGAAGGACACAATTATTATTACTTCATGTGAAGATAGACTGTACCTTCTAAGAAGCAGATTGACAGAGCTAAAAGTTTTTGGTAACTCACCTCGTACAAACACAATATACAATTTTTTTTATCACATTTGATCACCATCCTGCCTGATGTTAAGCAGCGATGTGGTCTTCGATGGAGCACACTTATTCATTAGGTACCTATTCATCCCAGTGACTTGAAGACCTGCAAAAAATTCGTATGTAGCTAATTTCAACCCCTTCAAGTTTGTATGTTTTGGTCCGAATACTTTAAAGTACTTTTTTTCGGATGAAATTGAGTTTAAACTTAATATCCATAATCAACTTTTGCCGTCGTGCGGGTCGTAAGAGGAGACCGAGAGAACTCTCCAGAGGACGCGCAGCAGTGTTCTTTGTGACTTAACACATTAATCAAATTTGCGCCGTAACACCAGTTTTAAGTACTATAAAATCAATGCCGAAAAATGGCATTTGATCGTAATGTCACTTAACAATGCTTATCGAATTGGCTAAATTTGGTCTTGAATTATTCGTGGAAGTCCAGAGAAGGTTTGTACGTAGAGAAAATTTTAAAAAACGGCTTGAGATTTGGGATGCAGTTACTACTAAACTACGCGAATGAAATCGCGGGGCATCCACTAGTTCTTAATAATCATATAATGTCAGTGCGCGTTTCTTTAAAAGAAAATATACCTATTTTTGTTTGCTTATCCAGCTATTTCTTTACAAGGCCCGAGGATATAGTGGAGAGTGTTTACT
>SJJU01070338.1:0-17592 GCA_012932125.1 Conopomorpha cramerella
TATTGTGATAAGTGAAAAATGAACCTTAATGTTTAATGACATTCATATGAGTTTCAACGTTACGGTGGTAGAGCAGATGCTTGGCCGACTGTACCTACCTATCTACTCACCCACAAAACACAGGGCCTTCGTTAGCCTGTGTCGTGAGTACAACAAAAAAGTATCTAGCAATAACTCTATTATTAGGTCGGGTAGCCAAAATACTAAGGTAGGCAGTGTCTTTTTGCTACATGGTGTGCACGCCACTGTCAAATAGTTACTGTTTCGTCACGTCACGTCACGCTATAAGACCCGTTTTAAGGGTACTAATACACATGCTAGTTACTGGCATGCTTTTGCAGCGATTCCCGTAATATCATTGTTCTTATTACAATCGAAGCTTTGAGATATTTGACGCGTTGGTGGTTACTTACCGTAATAGCCCCAAAAGCATGCCACTAAGTAGCATGTCTATCAGTACCTATCGATGGTCCTTATTAAGAAAGTCGGATCTACAAAACGGAACATGTTCAGTAGAGAAGATAGTTTTGGATATTAGAACTAAACTACTTGTGGTATATACTTCAAATTTACAACAGCTTATAATCTTTGGTACTTTTACGTGATACGTGTAAGTTTATAGATCTTAATGTCGCCAATATAACGGTGTAGAAAAGTACACTATTACATATTCATAAAATTACACTACCGACATTTTTAGATTTAATACTTTTTACATACTCAACAACTTTTAATCCCATCCTCCTTTACAGTGAAACTTAAAAAAAACTACTATGTTCGTAAACACGTCTATACAGACAACAATACCACATTCCTCGAACTGAACCCTCCATTCAAAGTCAACATCAAAGCAAAGCAAACAATCGAAGTTAACCCTTCAACGGTCCGTCGCTGTCGTAAAGCTGGCTATAATAACCCTTCTCTCGACCAATTTCCTTCTGGAGCACGCCTATGAACGGCCTAGTGCCGGCTGACCTCGGCCAAAGTTAAACGACGGTTTGAGCAATAGGAATACTCGGGGAACTTCGGAACTCTGTGAATTGCCTGGTTTATAATGAGTACTGTTTATAATGCGTGTAAAAGGGACTCGAGTAATGGCCTTAGAAACGCTGTTGTGCTCGGAAATAGGAACAACTTTGACTATGGCAAAAATGCTGAAAAAATATCTCCATACAGTACCTAGACAATTTTCTGTCGTGGAAGACGACGTTTTGTATGGGGATGATACATTTTTGTTTAGTTTCCCCGCGATGCTGCCATAGTAAAAATTCTTCATATTTCCGAGCACAACAGGGTTTCTAAGACCATTGCTCGGGGTTCTTTTACAAGCAGTCGTGAAAAAAAAGTCGTGTTGTTACAGTATTTATAAATCAAGAATGACTGAACCGACGCTGTACAAAACAAAAAAGTCCTGACTGATTCATTCATCAACGCCTAGCCTTGCACTAGCAAGCCCTTGACCCTAGAAAGCTGATTTTTTTCACAGGGGTTCTCTTTATGATGATTTTTTATCACTATTAACAAGCGTTTGACCACCATCCTGCCTGATGTTAAGCAGCGATGTCGTCTACGATAGAGCACACTTGTTAATTAGGTACCTATTCACCCGCGACTTGAAGACCTTTAGACTGTACTGCGCAGGAAACACAGACTCCGGGAAGTCGTTATACATGTGGATGTTTACGTGAGATAAGAAATGTTTTTGAAAAATTCGTCCTTTACCCCCTAAAAGGGGGGGATGTTTGTATGAGTAAAACGTTAATTTTGGAGTTATGGTTCTAAAATTTGGTGGTAGTATTTTTGAATAGAAATTAAGACTGAAACTGCGCGAACAAAATCGGCGTCCACTAGTCATAGACAAACTGTCAAACTCTAACGTAAATAACGATAATGCAGCCATGTTTTAAAAACCGGAAGTGGTCCACTCCGGCAGTACTTGACTGTACGTTGTCCTCCGAAATTGACGCCACGTGGCTTCAATCGCGAGCTTTGGTTATAAATAGATCATATAATTTTGATAGATGATATTTGATATTATTAATCAGGAGCCGGGGGAAATCAACAATCGGGACGGAATATATATTTTTTCATAATAATACTTTGGATTTTTATTAATAGAATGGCTGTGCTCGTGCTCGTTTAAACGTGTTTTATCCCGATTACGTCCCACGGGGATTTCGAGTAAAATTATAGCTAATCTCCTAAGATATAATTATAATAATTAACTAATATTAAAAATGCGAAATTAACTCTGTCTGTCTGTCTCGCTTTCACGCCAAATCTACTGGACCGATTTAAAATTAAATTTGCTATACAGATAGTTCAGAGCTTGTGAAAGGATATAAGCATACTTTTTATCCGTTTCCTGTGGGATGCGTATTTAAATACATGGTGATATAGTTCGTATGAAATACTGAAACTACGCGAGAGAGAAATCGCGGAGCGTCCACGAGTTAAAAATGTATGCGATATTCGGGAAAAGCATTCATTCTGTCCATGATACGATTTTTTTATCACTATGAACAAGCGCTTGACCACCATCATGTCTGATGTTAAGCAGCGATGTGGTCTACGATGGAGCACACTTGTTCATTAGGTACCTATTCACCCCAGTGACTTGAAGACATTCAGACTGTACTGCGCAGAAAACACAGACTCCGGCAAGTCGTTCCACATCCTGGCGGTTCGCACTATGAAAGTAGACGCAAACCGTAGAGTAGACGAATGATCTTGTGAACGAGTGTGTGAATGAACGAGTTTTCTTTGCGAAGTTGTTGGATAAAATATTCTGAGTAAGTCTCGAGTTTCCCCAAGTTTATGATTTTATTTTATTTATTCAGGACAGCCAACAAGTAATACTCTTATACATAGTTGATACGATTAATTAAAAAGAAAATAAAGTTTTCCCTTTATTACAAGCTACCAAACCATTATTTATAAATACTTAACTGTTAAGAGCGGATCTCTTGAAAATCCGTACATCTAAACTTAATAAGATTTAGAATTTTAAACTAGGGAGGAGTTAACTAAACGTTAAAAAAGAAATTTTACACAAAAATATAGAATAAATAAAAAAAGGAAAACATATCTGTACAATAAAAAGTAGATGGTTAAGGAGGTGTTCTGAGACTTTCAAGCACATTCTTTTTGAAAGTTCTATAATTATTAATTATATTTATGATTTAATCAACTAAAGAATGTTACATAAAAATCCGTTCTATCCTTTTCATTAGCAATCATTCGAGAGAAAGTGCGTTTTGAAGGTTCATAACTATAACCACACTTGTGAACTGCGCTTCAAAACTCAAATTAAAGATGTGGCTCGGACGTCAGCTGAGTTGAAGTGGGACTGGACCGGTCGCGTCTCCCGAATGGAACCATATCGTTGGGCCAAAAAAAGAACGACGGAATAGTTACCAGCAAATGGCAAGAGTCGACGTGGTCGCCCCAGAAAGGGTTGGAGTGACGAGTTGGTGTCTCAAGACAAAAGACAGTGGACAAATCTTAGACAACTATCCTGATGTGTTCTACGATGGAACACACGTGTTCATTAGGTACTAGTGGCGAAGCTAGGGGGTAAGCCGGTAGTACAAGACAAGCCTATGCCAGGCACATTAACAAATATTTTCGAGGCAATTAAGTAGGCTAGGGACTTATTATAGCTGAAATAAGTAAGACAAATAAAAAATCTAAATAAGTATTGGTTAAGTGCCTATTTTTCACTACCGGCTTACCTCCTCGCTTCGCCACTATTAGGTACCTATTAACCCGTGACTTGAAAACCTCTTAGAAAAGTCCACCAATCCAACGATCAACCGCGCCCAATGTTGCTTAACCTCAGTGATCAGTTTGCTATGCATCGAGGCCGCGAACTACTTCAGGAATATCTCTAGTTACTAGTTCACACAATTTTCGTCTCTATGTACATCTTGCACAGGGATTTCGCGAGTCAAATTTACGCGACCCACGAGACAATATGAGCCAGGTAAAGTTTGCGACGTCATTAAATTTCGTGATGAAGTCGCCTTTACGACCCTCCACGGCTCGCCGTCAAATAATGACACTTTAGTTCAGTAATAATAACGAGTTAGGTGTACTGGTGTTGTTGTGTGACAGGTGTGCAAGCCCACTACCACCCAAGCCCTACCTGCGTTTCGGAGTACAGGCCATTCTGGAGACGTACGCGTCTTTTCAACGCACACGTTTTCTTGAAAAAGCGTCTGTGCTCCAGTTGGTCGGTTCCTTGCCTTGTAACCAGGAGGTCCCGGGTTCGAGTCCGGCTACTGGACGTGTACCAATGGGACTCTTTTTCAGAGCCTATGTACGCAACGCAACGCTCGTACGGTGAAGGAAAGCATCGTGATGAAATCCGCACACCATAAGGTGTGTGAACCCTATAACGGCGATGGGCTCACCCCCTGTCACGTTGGGTTAAATACGCTTGGTGAACCGTGGGTACTTGCTTTAGGAAGTGCCTCTGCCTACCCCTCTTTGGGATTAAAGGCGTGAAGTGTATTTATTTTTTTATATTACGTTTTCTTGACTCCATACAAATTATCTTTGTTCATACCTGTTTCGTTGCCAATTCTCCCCCCTCTGCTTAAGTAACATAGTATTTTAAAAGGAAGGAACAACGTGAAATTTATTAGTTTAATTTATTTTGACATTTAAGTCGGTTCGATTCCCAGACGAAGCCAGTATTTTTTAGAAAATCTACGAATGCAAAATTACGAGTACCTTTTTATAATAACATAAAGTTTTCTTTGAACAAAATTCACTATCTACGATGTTTAAGGTACTTTCCCTTCATATCCCATAAGTTTGGGACGTCCTTTATAATACGTAGGTATCACTTTTGGACGAATACCGTAGTGAAAGCGTTCTTGTGTCACACTTCAAACTTCTGTCCCTTATAGTTTGGGTTGTAAGCTGATATTTTATTCAGCCAGCCTACATAACAACACACTATAACTTTTTAGTTAAGTTGGTATACTTAACAAACTGTAGTAACTAAAATCTACCACATTAAGGGCCACCAATAATGGCGGAATTGCTATTTAGAAGATACACAAAGCTCAACTTAACTTGTCAGTTGTATGTCAAATACGGAATTAACAGTTCAAGTAGACCTGTAATAACAGTTGTGTAAGTAAAAAGGCGTTTATTGGTAAGGGGGTTAAAGTTCATACGGGATATTTCGGCGCGATATGAATAAAAAATTTAGCTTTCAGTTTACATTCGTTGTTTGATTTACGTTTCAATAAAGTTGGGTATGCAAAGATTTACATAACTCTTGTCGATTACAAAACTATTTCGAGATTTTACTTCTTAAATATTATTTTCACAATAATAAATAATAAAACAACGATTATCATTATTTTATCAATAAACTGCGGGGATGTTTGACTTTCAAACTTCCTTCAAGGACAAACACCACAGAGTTTGTTTTTTTTTAAACTTGGCTCTTATGTTAGCTTTAAAACCGAAAATTCTGCCACAAACAAAGTAATAACTCTTCGTATTCAATATCATTGTCACAGTCTATCGATAAAGTCGTCAATGGAAGTCATATCAAAATCTCATTAAAACGTGAGGGTGGACCATCACATTTCAATGCTGCGTGGAACATTACACGAATAACATTATTTTTCATCACCAGCACATTATTACACTAATTTCACCATATTAACACAATAATCACACACGAAAAATTAATTTTGAAAATGAGAAATAAGAAGAAGCCATTTGCATCTCATCGCTTCCCGTACTACTTGTAACCGGGAGGTCGCGGGTTCGAGTCCGGCTACTGGACTGACGTCTTTTTCAGAGCCTAAGTACGCAACGCAACGCTCGTACGGTGAAGGACATCATCGTGATGAAACCCGCACACCACAAGGTGTGTGAACCCTATAACGGCGATGGGCTCACCCTCTGTCACGTTGGGTTAAATACGCTTGGTGAACCGTGGGCATTTGCTTACTAAGCAAGTGCCTCTGCCTACCCCGCTTTGGGATTAAAAGGCGTGAAGTGTATTTTTTTTTTACATAACATGACGACATAGAGAACATGGCCGCTGCAAGGCGCGCACTCGAAAAAACATAAAGAGCAAACACTAAAACAAATAAAGTCCTTTGAATTAAATTTCCAAAGAGAGATTTTATGACCAATCCACTAGAGGGAAGACGAAACGAATGTTGTTCAACTGTAAATAAAATACAAAATCTTCGCTGTAGAACACGCCGCCCGTATATTTCATTTCAACACTACGCGTTTTTACTGCCATCGCTCCTTTCAAGAACGTTACAAGTATCTTCTGGCGTGTGGCTCAAATTTTGCAAGCAGTCAAAAAACCAACCGAGTCTTCTAGTCCTCAATTTTTCATATCAAAGTACAAGCACATACAAAACTAGTAACAAAACTAACAGGAAAACAAGAAATACCAGGTTTCGTAATCATGAGATCACATTGAATATTCACCATTCGCGCGCCAAAAGATCCTTGCTTCAGTGGCACTTGGCTATGAATTTTAGTGTCCGTCCGACGTTTTCATGTGAAAAGTAAAGTAATAACGTGGCAATGAAATAAATCCTTAAATGCCACCCTCTAGTACAGTAAATGCCAGCAGCGATACGGGTATTAAAACCTCCATTTCAATATCAGAGCATGTTAAAATTTCAGAAATAAACATACAAGGTTAGTTAAGAATTCCATGACAACTGTCAAAATGGCGATTTATTTTTTGATGCAACATCTCAGTTAGCAAAAATGTTAAGAGTGTTTTTATACATAAGGATTTTTTAAAGTATGTTTTGTTTCTTGTACAGTGTTATATTTTATTATGTTTTAGTGTTTAGCAATAAGTGCGTTTTGGCTCTATGCTGTTAAGCTTTATTGTTTTACTGTATATAAATAAATAAATATACGACTCACCCGTTTCCCAGAGGTGTAGGCAGAGATCGCGTTATGAAGCGAACTTGTCATTTGATAAATTAAACATTCGGAAATAACATGGATAATACAGCGGGCAATAAATTGTACATTTAACTCAACTAAATTATGGGATTAAAGAATAAAATTTATTGATTGAGTTGTTTCGAAATTATGAAGAGTTGGTTGGGAAAGGTGATCTAAGGACCTACACGGTGGTACGAGTTCTCGAGTGGAGACCGCGTCTCGGCAAACGGAGTGTAGGACGCCTTCAGGCAAGGTGGTATGCGCAAGATGGCTGCAGAAGCTAAATGCGAGAAGCCAAAAACAGATATCTCTAAATATAGCACTATTGAAGTAACAATCTTATTACTGTTACTTAGGATTCTTTTCACAATAACAAAATATTTTGAATAATCGTTTTGTTGCAGTAAATAAGCGAAATGCTTATTCATGGTACATTAGAAAAACCTATGAATGGCGATGAAGCGAAAGGAATGTCAGAACCATGACAAATAGAGGTCTTTATAACTGCCTATCTCTTTGGGCCGCAGACGCGATATGTCTATGTAAAATATGATATTGAACATCAAGGAGATTTTCTAAGCGAATCCCTGCTTTCAATCATGCGGTGAAAGGGTTTATAATAGCTTAATTGGGTTGGTAGGACGACGTCTATTCCATACCGTTATTAATGATATAATGAACTCTCCTGCCACCCCTGGGGGAGGCTTTTGCCCTGCAGTGGGAAAGGAACCAGGCTAAATAAAAAAAATGCCGATTTTTTATTACTATTGTTACGTACGTGGGGGGTGGGTACCGATAGAAAAATGACACTATTACGAAAATCAAGAATAACACTTTATTTCGGCACTGTAATTACACCAACTAATTACAATTGTTGAACTAAGACCGCTAATAAACACTTTTACAATCACACAATCACTTGTTAACTCTCCTTAATTTTCTCTCTTGAAGTTCACTGTATCGCTGTTTAGTTGAAACTGTCCCGCCGACTCGATCGTCGCTCTTTATATACCACGGTACACAATCCAGAACATTCGAGTAGGTTCAGGTACATTTCTCGAGTCGACTTCTAATAATAATAATTAAATACCTAAACGTCGCGTCGGACGGCTCGCGTGTTTATACCTACTCCAACAGTAGGTAAGTAGGTTTATACCTACTTGTGAGTCGCGGCGGCCGGCTCGCGTGTTTATACCTACACCCAACAGTAGGTAAGTAGGTGTATACCTACTTGTGGTGAGGGAAGGTAAGTACTTGTGGCTTCCGAAATATACCACACTTTTCTCGATCTTTCGAGATCCTTCTACTACATTCTGACGCATATAGGCACTGTGTAGTGGTTTGTATGCGTCGACTTGGATACTGGAATGTCCTTTAGGCCTCTCGAATGTTCGACGTACCTCTACGGCATTCTAGCCGTTGTTTCTTGACCCCGGGGCGTAACACTACCCCCTTCTAAAACGTGCTCGTCTCGAGCATGATTATCTCCATAGTATCGGGCCAGCCGGTCGCCGTGCACAACCTTGCATGGACTGCGATGGGTTCTCTGTATCCGATACGTGACGTCGTTAATCCTGGTCACTACCTTATATGGTCCTTCCCAACGATGACGTAGCGAGTCACGCAACCACACTAGGGAACCCTCCTCGAACTGCGATTTATCAATTCTCCAGTCATGTTGCTTCCTCACCGTGTTGCTTTTCCATGGTCCATTACAACGAACGCCACTCCGTATCTCCTCCAGCCCTTTGCATTTATCTCCAACGGTATCCGTAACGGGACGCTTGTTTACCAAGTCCCCCGACATCCGTAGCTTCCTCCCAAGGTTTGCGCTATCGGCGCTTCTATGGGCCCTTTTCCTTTTTGGACAACTGGAGCGCAAATGCCCGCGTTCACCACACTGATAACAACGCGGTACATACTCGCGGTCACGGAAAGGCACTTCACTCGCATAAACTTTTTTCACTGAAAGTGGCTTCGAGTCACGACGTACGGCCTCCACCTCCAATGCATGGGCTACTGCATCCTTCAAACTTCCATGATGCCCCAATCGAACAGCAGCTCTTACTTCCATATCACGAATACCATCGATGAAAGCTTGAAGTAGCATGCTGTCTGCCATAGAGGCGGATGCCGACTGGTACGCCTTTCTCACCAATTTCTCTATGTCCAAGGCCCACTTCTGCAGAGACTCGTTTCGGCCCTGGCTGCGATCCTTCAGCTGTGCTCTGAAAACGTACTCCAAATGTCGGTCTCCATAGCGAGTCTCTAGCGCCTCAAGTAGGCGGCCATATGTCCTATCATCACCTAAGACTTCCAGTACAGCGAGAGCTTCGTCTCGTAGAGCCAGTGTGAGTGCTGTCTTCGCCTCCTCTTCACTCCATCCATTGCCCTGACAGACAGACTCGAACTGCAACTTGTACGCATTCCACGAGGAAGTACCGTCAAACGGAGGTACCTTGAAGTTCCCACATGCCGGTACAGAGCCCTCGGACCTGCTGGTTCCGGCAGCCATCTTAACCTCCAATTTCCGTAAACGGTTCTCAAAGCCCTCCACCTTCTCATTGATGCCATGTAGACGATTCTCGAATTTGATGTCCATATCGGCTAGTTTCCCTTGTATTTCCGTTATCTCATTTTTCCATTCTGCAATGGCCTCTCGCACTTCACGGAGCATGCACGACTGTTCCTCCTGTCGATTGCACAATTTCTTGTATTGTCTCTCCTGGGCTTCCCGGGCTTCCTGCTGGGCCTTGGCTTGTCTCTCCTGGGCTTCCCGGCTCTCATTAAGGGCTCGAGATTGTTCCTTCAACAAAATCAGGATAGTGTTGAGGTCAATCTCGGCCTTCGGTCTTGGTGACGATGCCGGTGCAGTGACAGTAAATGGACCAGCCACGGCTGCCGTAGAGTCCGCTGCACGTTGGCTCCGGGTCTGGACGCTCTCCGGTTCTTGATCTCGTGGAGTGATCGGCATTTTCTATCCCACTTCTGACACCAAATGTTACGTACGTGGGGGGTGGGTACCGATAGAGAAATGACACTATTACGAATCAAGAATTACACTTTATTCCGGCACTGTAATTACACAAACTAATTACAATCGTTAAACTAAAACCGCTAATAAACACTTTTACAATCACACAATCACTTGTTCTCACTCTTTAGTCTTCTCTCTTGATGTTCGCTATATCGCTGTTTAGTTGAAACTGTCCCGCCGACTCGATCGTCGCTCTTTATATACCACGGTACACAATCCAGAACATTCGAGTAGGTTCAGGTACATTCTCCGAGTCGACTTCTAATAATAATAATTAAATACCTAACCGTCGCGTCGGCCCGCTCGCGTGTTTATACCTACTCCAACAGTAGGTAAGTAGATTTATACCTACTTGTGAGTCGCGGCGGCCGGCTCGCGTGTTTATACCTACACCCCACAGTAGGTAAGTAGGTGTATACCTACTTGTGGTGAGGTAAGGTAAGTACTTGTGGCTTCCGAAATATACCTACCACACTTTTCTCGATTTTTCGAGATCCTTCTACTACATTCTGACGCATATAGGCACTGTGTAGTGGTTTGTATGCGTCGACTTGGATACTGGAATGTTCTTTAGGCCTCTCGAATGTTCGACGTACCCCTACGGCATTCTAGCCGTTGTTTCTCGACCCCGGGGCGTAACACTACCCCCTTCTAAAACGTGCTCGTCTCGAGCATGATTATCTCCATAGTATCGGGCCAGCCGGTCGATGGGCACAACCTTGCATGGGCTGCGGTGATTTCTCTGTATGCGATATGTCACATCGTTGATCTTGGTCACCACCTTATATGGCCCCTCCCAGTTTGGTGACAATTTAGGAGACTTTCCCTTTTTACGCAAAGGGTTGTGCAACCACACCTGCGAACCTTCCTCGAATCCTGATTCATTAGACTTACGATCATAGCGTGTTTTCATCTTGTTACTGGCTTGAAGTCCATTATCTCGAACAAGATGGTGAACATCTTCTAGTCGATTTCGTAATTCGCTCGCGTATTCTGTTATGGACATAGGCGTGTCTGGGGGCCTTCCGGTTAGTAAATCTGCCGGTAACCGCAGTTCTCTTCCAGAGTTCGCACATGCAGGAGTCATGTTTGTGCTCTCATGTGTTGCCGACCTGTACGACAGCAGAAAAAGAGGTATGTGGCTATCCCAATCCTTTTGATGACTATCAACCACCTTGGCCAAATGTCGTTCCTGTGTTTGGTTGAACCTTTCGACCATTCCATCAGATTGCGGGTGATATGGCGTTGTTCTCGTCTTATGGATCCCCATGATTCTACATGTTTCTTGAAACACTTGGGATTCAAAGTTTCTGCCTTGGTCGCTGTGTATTTCGAGAGGGACACCAAACCGACAAAATACCTCAATCACCAATTTTTCCGCAACTGTCGTAGCTTCCTGGTTAGGAATGGCAAACACTTCGGGCCATTTGGTAAAATAATCCATGATCACCAGGATGTACTTATTTCCGGCATCAGATGTTGGAAATGGTCCCGCGACGTCCAACGCTATCCTTTCCCAAGGTGCCCCAACATTGTACACCTTTAGCGCCCCCCTACTACGAGTATGTGGCCCTTTGACTGATGAACAATTGACACATTTCCTACACCAGTCCTCGACATCTTCGTGACAATGAATCCAGTAGAATCGTTGCCGAATTTTCATTAATGTCCGCTTCACACCAAGATGTCCACCGGAAACATCGTCATGAAAGGATCGAAGCACATCTTTTACCCTTTTTTTAGGGATAATCACTTGTAGATGGGCATCCTTCCCATTTGTCGATTCCCATTTCCTGCACAATACACCGTTGTGAATCATTAAACTGTTCCACTGAGCCCAGTAACTTTTTGTTGTCGTACTCAATGGGGCGGCGTCACACCATTTTGGTTTAGGTACTCCAGATTTGACCCAATCGAAAATGGGTTTAATGTCTGGGTCTTCCTGCTGAGCTTGTTTCATGGCGTCGTCACTCCATTCATCGCTGACTGAATCCGTCCGCAACATTCTGATGCAGTCTTTATCCTCCTGTCTCAAGCAATGCTTGCAATCGTCCGGACAGGGTCTTCGGGACAGGGCATCTGCATTTCCATGCGACTTCCCGCTGCGATGTTCGATGTGGAAGTCATACTCTTGGAGTTGCTCAATCCAGCGAGCTACTTGACCTTCAGGATTTTTAAACTCCAGTAACCACTTCAAAGCTGCATGGTCGGTCCTGATTCGAAACTTACGGCCAAGTAAATATTTGCTGAAATGCTATAAGGTTTTTACTACAGCGAGCAGTTCTCTCCGGGTGACGCAGTAATTTCTTTCTGGTTTCGATAGAGATTTGCTAAAGTAAGCGATCACAACTTCCTGATCTCCCTTCTTCTGTGACAGGACACCTCCAATACCCGTGTTACTTGCATCGGCGTCAACAATAAAGTCCATGTCAGGAGCCGGGTATCCTAGAATAGGCGTTTCACAAAGCCTTTCTTTAAGGTGGTTAAATGCCAGAGCACACTGATCCGTCCAGACAAATGGTCGCTTTTCTTCAGTCAGCTGGTGTAGTGGCTTGGCTATGTCAGAGAAGTTCTTAACGAACCTTCGGTAGGACGAGCAAAGACCCAGAAAGGCTCTTACTGCAGTCTTATCCTTTGGCATCGGCCAGTCCTTTACGGAACTAATCTTCTCAGGATCTGTCTGTATTCCCTTTGCTGATATAACATGGCCCAAATAGTTCACCTTACGCTTAAACAGCGAACACTTCTTGGGACTAAGCTTAAGTCTTGCGTCTCGTAATTTGGAGAAAACTTGCTCTAGCTTGGCGAGGTGATCGTCGAAGTCTCTGCCAATGATGATGATGTCATCCAAATATACCAGGCATGTATCTCCAAGTAGTCCTGCGAGTATTTGTTCCATTAGTCTCTCAAATGTAGCTGGAGCATTACATAATCCAAAGGGCATGACGTTGAACTGCCATAGTCCTTTGCCAGTAGAGAAGGCAGTTTTCTCTTTGTCTCCCTCCTTGATTTCTACTTGCCAGTAGCCACTTTTCAAATCCAACGTGGAGAACCACTTCATCCCATTCAAAGTATCCAAAGTGTCGTCGATTCGTGGCAAGGGATAACTGTCCTTCTTGGTCTCATCATTAAGTCGGCGGTAGTCTACGCAAAATCTCAAAGTGCCGTCCTTCTTCTTCACTAAAACGACCGGTGAACACCAAGGGCTGGTCGAAGGTTCGATCACCCTGCTTCCCTGCATTTCCTCAATCATGCTTTCCACTTCCTTTTCCCGGGCCACTGGAACTCGCCGAGGACGCTGTCTAATAGGCATGATCTCACCAGTGTTAATTTCATGCTGAACTACTCCAGTCCTTGCAATGTCACCATCATGTAGAGAAAAGACGTCACTATACTTCAGTAAAAGATTACGCGCCTTAGTGCGTTCTTCCATGCTGAGATCTTCTTGACAACTGTCCAATAGACTTCCCAAGTCCATATCTCCATTTGGCAGCCTCTTGTTCACGTCCGTACCTTGACACGTTCTTAACCAAGAAATTTCTTCGCATGTACCTATACGAGTTCCTTTCTGCAATGTGTATTTGGTATCACTCAGGTTCAGGACCCTTATAAATGCTGCAGATGATGTTGTAACGATGGTTCGAGCGGTTATCCAAGGGCAGTCATCATCAAGCTTTTCTACTAATACGCAGCGGTGAGATCCTCGTCCCGTGTAGTACGGCAATTTCACTGGAACTAAGGCTTGCGACTTTGGCTGAAGAACCGTCCTTCGAGCACAGTAGACATTCCCGTTTACACCACCTTCCATGGGTATTTCATCAGTCCCAATTTTAAGGACGCCTCCTTTAACATCAATTTTACAGTTATATCTACGCATAAAATCTAACCCAATAATGCAGTCATCAACGATGTTGGCGACGATGACTTTGTGCCAAAAACTCCTTTCGGCTATCTTCATCTCCACCTCTTGCTCCCCATGGACGGAAATGTACTGACCGGTAGCCGTTTGAAGGTTTAGATTATTAGGTCGGACTAGGTGATCTCTCGTCAGGTGTTTAAGTAGCCGAGAACTAATTACTGTCCGAGAAGCTCCGGTGTCGATGGTAAGGTGACATGCTATCCGTCCAATTCCTCCTTTGACGACCAGACTATTCCCGTCGTTTGCTTGTGAGATCACAACTGGGACATTTCGACCACCAGCCAGTACTCGTCCCATAGTCCTGGCTATTACTCGTTTCCCTGTTGTGGCTCTGCTGCACCAGTGTCACTAGATTTCGCAGTGGCATCCAGGTTTCGGCGCCTGTTGTTCCATTTTGGGCAATTCGACTGCAAGTGCCCTCTTTCGCCACACCGGTAGCAACGTGACTGTATTCGCGGCTCTTAGAAGGCGATTCACTGACAGAAACCTCTCGCACTTTATAAGGCCTAGAGTCTTGTCGTACAGCTTCTACCTCCAAAGCATGGGCGACTGCGTCTTTCAAGCTTCCATGATGCCCCAATCGAACAGCAGCTCTCACCTCCAACTCACGAATAACATCAATGAACGCCTGTACGAGCATGCTGTCCACAAAAGAGGCCGACGCTGTCTGGTACGCTTTTCTCACCAGCTTTTCAATTTCCAAAGCCCACTGTTGTAGAGACTCGTTACGTCCCTGGGTCCGGTCCTTCAACTGAGCTCTGAAGACGTGCTCCAAATGTTTATCTCCGTATCGAGCCTCCAAAGCCTCAAGCAGGCGATCGTACGGCCTCTCATTTCCCAACGCTTCCAGTATAGTGAGGGCTTCATCTCGCAAGGCCAAGGTGAGTGCTGTCTTCGCCTGGTCTTTACTCCACCCATGCGCCTGAGAGACAGACTCAAACTGTAGTTTGTATGCGGTCCACGAGGAAGTGCCGTCGAATGGGGGGACCTTAAATCGTCCACCTCCTGGAACAGAGATGTCGGATCCGCAGGCACCAGTAGCCACTTTGACTTCCAGTTTCTTGAAATCATTTTTCATGATCTGCAGACGTGTCTCGTGGTCTTCTACCTTTTCGTTGACGTCCTGTATACGACTGTCGAATTTTACGTCCATATCCATCACCTTCCCTTGGACTTCCGCCATCTCTTGTTTCCAGTCTGCTGTGGACTCTCGGACTTCACGGAGCATACACGACTGCTCCTCCTGCTGATTACACAATTTCTTGTATTGTTCCTCCTGGGCTTCCCGGGCTTCCTGCTGGGCCTTAGCTTGTCTCTCCCCGGCTTCCCGCTGGGCCTTAGCCTGTCTCTCCTCGGCTTCCCGCTGACTGATACACAGCTTCATGTACTGCGCCTCCTGTATTTTAGCCTGTCTCTCCTGGGCTTTAGCTTGTCTCTCCTGGGCCTCCCGGGCTTCCCGAGCTTCCCTTTGGCTTTCATTAAGGGCTCGTGATTGTTCCTTTAATAAAATCAGGATGGTGTTAAGGTCAATCTCGGCCTTCGGTCTTGGTGACGATGCCGGTGCAGTGACAGTAGATGGGCCAGCCACGGTTGCCGTAGAGCCCTCCGCTGCACGTTGGCTCCGGGTTTGGACGCCCTCCGGTTCTTGATCTCGTGGAGTGATCGGCATTTTCTATCCCACTTCTGACACCAAATGTTACGTACGTGGGGGGTGGGTACCGATAGAAAAATGACACTGTTACGAAAAACAAGAATTACACTTTATTCAGGCACTATAATTACACAAACTAATTACAATCGTTAAACTAACACCGCTAATAAACACTTTCACAATCACACAATCACTTGTTAACTCTCTTTAAATTTCTCTCTTGATGTTCACTGTATCACTGTTTAGTTTGAACTGTGCTCCGCCGACTCGATCGTCGTCTTTATTATACCACGGCACAGTATGACTTGACCTTATTTCGGACACCATATTTTTTCGCCAGTTTCGGCTAAGAGTTTATCGTAAATAAAGATCTTATCGAAACTCCGCCGATTTTGAGCTAGTTTGTTTTCGAGATATTTAGAAAATTAGAAATACTATAGAATCAGAAAAACGTAATATTTTCATTTTTAATTTATCTATTCAGATTATTGAGGCGTCGTTATATGGACTTTTCCTATCTAAAATATTCTATGTATAAATAACCCTTCAATAATCGATTTTAAAGGTGAGATCAGATTTTTTATAAGTTTGGGAGAACAATTTTTTTTGCTCGATTCTTGGCATGGTCGCATTTTTTCGTTGCATCACTACATTGTGTATACTGAAATGTATCTATTAACAAAAAATCAACCGCTACAAGAAAAGGATACCAAAGATATTGCATTTTGAATTTCATACAAATTACGCCTAAATAAAACAAATATCCTAATATTGTAATAGTTGAAATTGCTCATTCTAAAATTTGAGGTGTTCTTATAGTATGTTTAGTTTGCAAGCAAGAGTTCGTTTATTTTGAACTTTATCTTCGTAAAAGGATGTTATGTGGAATTGGGAAGGGGACCCCTTCCTCGGGCCCTCGTTAGGCAAATGCCAAAACCCAATTCCTATACATAACATCTGGAGAAGCGGGGGTGAGGTGTCATGGAGCCGGCAAAGACCCATGGCACTGCTTTGCTTCAGCAGGTACTGACCCGTCCTGCTGGAGGATGTCCATGACATTGCAGTAAAATATGTTTAAAAATATAACTGGTTTTATATGTCTGTAACCATACATAAAATACTAATCCATGGACAACAAATTATAGAGGCCACCACATTACCAATCGGTATGCTGTCTGAGCAGGCAGGTGAATCACGAAATAAATTCTGGCGTTACGATCGAGAGCATCATACCCGTAAAAAATGTCGTACAGCAACCATTACAGATTTATTCCACCGTGCCTTAGAATCATCTGATCCATATTTATCCGTAATAACATTTAAAAAACGTGAAAAGCAAAGCAAGATGGTCCCTGAAAAAGCATTACCTACAGCTTCTTAAAGTTTCTCATGAAATGTACAATTTTACGATCATAAGTCAATAGTAACTTTGCCATCTGAAGAAATAATAATACATGATGAAATAGAATAATGAGAATGGTAATGGTATTTTCTCCAGAACAAACTCCTTAAACACACCAGTAGTAAGATTTTGAACTCCTTTATAATTGAAATAGCAATCTCATAGAAACCATAGAAAAAATTAAGGAACGTCATATCTTCGAGATCTCGTTAGATAGACCGTTGAAATTTTGCATATTGAAAGATATACTGTTTTAGAATATGGCTGTGCTAAAATAAAATGCGACCGGCAAGTTATTATTTTTTTATTTGAAATTATATCAAATTTACTTTTATTTATATTTTTTGTATTAATAAAGCAGTTGAACTTCTGAAATTTTCACATTATTTGTGTCTTATGGTATTGTTCACGACATATTTTTTTCAAATGTTAATGTGACTTTTTACTCAAGTTACAAGCATTTTAGTATTATGAATTTTTATCGAGGTCCGTTACAAAATCCTTATATCTTTGAAACTACACAAAATATTGAAGTGGGAGTTTTTTCTCGTGCTTTATATTAATCATTACTACTCATATCGGACATTAAATATAGATGTCCGAAAATAAGGCTATATTTCATACTGTGC
>SJJU01070340.1:0-14051 GCA_012932125.1 Conopomorpha cramerella
TTAACCCTCTAATGAATGTCAATGTATATGTTTTTTTTTGTAAATTTGATATTAGGGACGTTTATAGACATCAGAAAAAAAATTTAAAAAAATCTAGACTTTTCCATTTTCTGGAAATTGGAGGTCCGTCACAGCGGACTTTGTCGAATCATTAGAGTTTTATTAGTACAAGTACATGTCCGCTGTGACGGACTTTGCCGAAGAAAGGTATCATGTTGAAAGAAAATAAATTCGAATAAATTTAGGTGAATTATATTTATTACAACTTACAAAAACGCAAAAAAACATTCATTTTACGTGAAAACTTAAAAAACAATTGCGGGGAGATTTTCCTGTTACAAAACAAAGACGGATTCCGCATTTCAGGCAGTAAACCGTGGTTTTCTTGTTACAGTGCATGCAGCGTCCTTCTTGTTTTACTGAAGGGAAATGACCCAAGTTGTCGTAACGGATGTCATCGGAAGGTCTAGGCTTGCAGATATGGCGGACAGAATCCTCTACGGATCTTTTGTGGGCACCAGATCTGTTTGAATGTGTATAGCAATAAAATCGCGTAGTTCATTTTCTGTCAATTGTATGGATCGTCCAGACTTTTGAACAGAATAAGCATTTGTTTCAGTGACTATCAGTCAAAATATCTGGAGAAAAAAATTCAAAAAACAAATTCAGTGGAGTTCCGATTCTGAGGAATCGCTAGCTATATCCAAATTATTTATTTCAGCTCGGTGCAAAAAAGTTGTTCTTTTCCATTTATACGAAAGAGTAAATTGCTTCAGTTGTCTTGGCCTTTTTTTAGCTACAATAGAAGGAGCTTGTCGTTTCCGTTTTCTGGTAGTTACAGTTGAAGGTGAAGGCAAAGTCGGGATTGATGATATGGATGGAATATTGTCATAGTCAGTGTTGCCTGACTGGTTCGGGAAAACTTGTTGCAAAATTGGAGATAAGGCAACCGCGGATACGTCAGGAGGATTGTAAGCATCGAGATCATCTTTGGGGCTTGACAATATATGCATGCGCTCAAGCGAAGATGCGATAGAAGGTGCAGGAGAGGTTAGGTTGCTGTGACATTGTGATAATTCTTCATCGTCAGAATTTGATTTATTACTAGTTTCAGAAGGTGCTCGTTCTCTAGGGACGAGAGCAAGTATCCTCTTGGTACGTTCATTCAAGTGCGACTGAAGCAAAGAAAAAGGACATCTAAGGAGCAAGCCCACATCCAACAAAGGTAAGAAGGTAAGTAGGTTAGGTTAGGTTAACTGTGAAAAGGTATGGTAGCTGTGAAAGTAGTCAAATATATCGGAGCAACAATACATATATTTGCATACCTTCACAGCTACCATATATCCGACTGTACCAGGTAATAGGTAGATAGTAGGTAATAGACAAAAAAAGTAGGTGGATAGGCATGTGTAGCACACAGGTAATTTAATTATAAACATAGTTACAGCCCGTTCTCAGTATTTATACCTGTAACAGTTGGTACATTTTAGATAATTACGAGGCTCTCGCGTGACATTGAGGTGCAGGTGTGGAGCAGGAGAGGTGCCTGAGATCCCGAGAACACTCCCTCTCCTCCCTACTCGTACCTCATTGTATCGCGACACTCTCACTATAATGTAAATTGCACCAACTTCAGCCCAACAACCAACACAGGTAAAATAACTGATCGGACTTTTCTGACACTATCAAACACACCGGGCAGGAAAGGTAGGTTAATTTAATGCACTATGTAGGTTTTTACCTTTGAGAAAAAAAGCTGTGGCGGACAAGTAGTAAAGCACATGAGTTGCTACATATTCGATGCAGTCCGGCGTGGCGGACAGGTAGTAAAGCACATTAATTTCTACATATTCGATGCAGTCCGGTGTGGCGGACAGGTAGAAAAACACATTAATTTCTACATATTCGATGCAGTCCGGTGTGGCGGACAGGTAGAAAATAACTTTTTTAGTATTCAAAACCGCTGTTATACTACAATAACCAAACATTACTCTCATTGCAAAGTATTTTCAAAACGAAAGCAAAAGAATAGTGTTGACATTGACCAAAAAACCATAATTACAAACATAAATACCTTGCGTGGAATCAGAGTGCTCTGCGCCGGCGCCATTTTGAGTGACAAGTGACAGATAGTGTGTTGTCATTCGAAAATTATATTTTCTATTGTTTTAATAATTGCATTCTACCGGATTAGTAGTAATTTGGGTCCAAAACAAAACAATTGCTGAACAAAATATTTTTTCAAAGTACTTGTCCGCCCTACGGTACTATGTCGTAATAAGGGTTACATGGTTTTTTAACGTATCTGGTCAGGTTATGCCAGCGCACGCACCAAATATGAGCGGGTGGTGATCGTCGAAAGTAAACAACGTTTTGTTCCACTCACACTTTCAGT
The DNA here is from genome assembly GCA_012932125.1 of Conopomorpha cramerella. Classification (NCBI taxonomy): domain Eukaryota; kingdom Metazoa; phylum Arthropoda; class Insecta; order Lepidoptera; family Gracillariidae; genus Conopomorpha; species Conopomorpha cramerella. The sequence continues at coordinate 2,396 of SJJU01070340.1, forward strand.
TTAATCTCAGTACACAGAAAGCTAAGCAGAGCTAGCAATTAGGCACAACAGTCTTATAGTCTATGAGGAGTTTAAGCACAAGGAAGAAGTGAGTAAGCTTAGACTTTTTCCTAACTTAATTTTAACGCTAAATTTAATATCTTGTGTTTTTTTTTAATTTTCTTGAAAATATTTATTGTGGAATTAAATGTTAAAAGATAAGTAAATACTGCCAAGGACTGTTTTGTAGAACTGTTTCAAAACCAAGACTATTGACAACACAGATTTAACGTATCTGCTCAGTTACGCCAGCGCACGCATAAAAATATACCGCAATTTTCAAGACTTTTTCCTAACTTTAAGTTTAACGCTAAATTAAGTAATGGTGTATTTTTGTTTAATTGACCATATGACGGAAGTATTTAATACTTTCATATATGGCGAGCAGCTCCCGATCATAGGCTGAATATTTTTGCTGTGCAGAGGAAAGCTTCCTAGAGAAAAAGGCCAGAGGCTGCCAATCGTTACCTTTCTTCTGCTGCAAACAGGCGCCTATGGCTTTGTCCGAGGCGTCAGTTACCAACGCAAGTTGTATATTGCAGTCTGGGTGAGACAGCAACGCAGCTTGGCAGAGATCTTCTTTGCAGGCCTCAAAAGCTTTCTGTTGAGTTTGAGTGAAACTTACCGGCTGCGAACCCTTGGCTGAACCGACCAACAACTCGTTGAGAGGTATCTGGTGTTCAGCAGCATTGGGAATAAATCGGCGATAAAAATTCACCATGCCAAGAAAGCGGCGCAACTCCTTAACTGTTTCAGGTGTTTTAAAATGTTTGATGGCCTGTACTTTTTCAAGCAGTGGTTTTGTACCACTGGCGGAAATGCTGTATCCAAGAAAATTAATTTCTGATACACCGAAGACACATTTGTTAATGTTAATGACCATACCATATTTTTTTAAACGTTCGAATACCTGACGTAGGTGCTGCCGATGGGTATCCTCATCCTGAGAAAATATTAAAATGTCGTCTATATGTTACTGTAAAAGCTAGAACTTCGGTAAATCTTAAGATTTAAGTGTTAGTCTTAGGTTTTACCGACATGAGTTGGTAAATGTAAGAATTTCTGAAAATACGACGATTTTTTCGAGCTTGTACCATTCGAATTCAGTATATGCTAGGTTTTACCACTGTCAGCTGGTAGATGTTGGTTTTAGGAATAAAACAATGAGTAATTCTTAATTATTGACCTTAATTAACTACATATTGGTATAACAAAACTGGTACATAGTTAGTATTATGAAGGCATCATATAATAGTAATAAGTACAAACTAACACCAACTTATTTAAATTATTTTGAAAAAAACACATAACGTATACCTCTGAATATCTCAATCTCTATCATATCTATCTAACTGAATCAGTACTTCTCTATTTGGAATTTAACAACGAAATACAAACATAATGCTTACATAAGCTAGTCTAACTTAATAATTATTTTTCTTTTTATTTGGTTTAGAAGTAAAAAAAAGACAATTAAATTAAATTGATTAATAGGTAAGGTACCTAAAAAAAACATTTCACTTGTTACAACACGGATTGCTATTGTGGCATTTAGAATTACAAAGTAATCCTGATGATCTGCAGGTGCATTTTTTTGTCGAGCATTTTTTTTGTCGTTATGACATGTTTTGTTTTTCAACATTTTTATTATTATTATTATGAGCCACTGTTGTCCCACTGCAGGGCAAAGGCCTCTCTCCCCTCCTTCCACGTCATGCGATCTTGGGCGGCGTTCCACCATTCATTGTCGTGAGACACAAGCTCGTCACTCCAACGCCTTCTGGGGCGACCACGTCGTCTCTTGCCATCTGCTGGTAGCCATTCGGTCGTTTTTTTTGGCCCAACGGTTTGGTTCCATTCGGGCGACGTGTCCGGCCCAGTCCCACTTCAGCTCAGCTGACCTCCGAGCCACATCTTTAATTTTAGTTTTGGAGCGCAGTTCAGTGTTAGGGACTTTGTCTTAGTCTAACTCCTAATATGCTGCGCTCCATATTTCTTTGACAGACCTCGAGTCGAAACCTTTGGATGTCAGTTAAAGACCAAGTCTGAGCTCCGTATGTAAGAATGGGGAGAATGCACATGTCCATGAGTTTGCGTTTAAGACTCAAGGGGAGATTCCCTTTCATGAGTTCTTTCATTGACCAATAGCTCCTCCAGGCATTTTCGATGCGTCTTTCGACCTCCTTATCTTGTCGGCTCTGGAAGGAGACTAATTGGCCAAGATAGATATACTCTTGGACATATGCAATTCTCTCACCATCCACATCTACGACATGCTCGTGGCTGTTAGTCATGACTTTAGTCTTCGACATATTCATCCTAAGGCCAACCCCGAAGCCTGTCGCGCTAAGTTGTTCTAGCATAGATTGTAGCTCGGGAGCGGAACGAGAGAACAGTACAATGTCGTCTGCGAAGCGAAGATTCGTAAGCCTTGCCTCACCGACGGCAATGCCCCGATCTACCCATTCCGGGCTCAGCTTTCGGAACATTTCCTCCAATAGTGCTGTGAAAAGTTTTGGGGAAAGAGGGTCGCCCTGCTTCACGCCCCTTCTAATATGGAAAGATGGCCCTGATGATTGCATCTTTATAGCAGCAGTACTATTTGTCATAAATAACATTTAATAAATTAATATAAAATTGAGGGATGTTTTGGTTTTCAAGGGCTTGGTTTTCAACATTTACCGAGTCATTAATGTAAATCCTAACATTTACCAACGGAATGGTGGTAAAAGTTCGAACTGCAAACCTTTTTGGACATTTACCATTAGGAATTGGTACATCTTAGGTTTTATTGTAATATCTTAGGATTTACTGCAGTTCGAGCTTTTACAGTAATATATTATATACTGGTATGTGAAATCTAAACCCTGCAGCATCTCGTCAACAAAACGCTGAAACGTCTGACTGGCATTACGAAGGCCAAATGTCATATAAGGAAATTCGTAAAGCCCGAAAGGCGTTGTTATAGCAGTTTTCGGGATATCTGCAGGATTTACAGGTACCTGATTGTAGGCTTTCACCAAGTCTATAGACGAAAAGATGGAACAACCTGCAAGTGAATGGGCAAAGTCATGTATATGACGTATCGGGTTAAGCACAAGGAAGAAGTGAGTAAGCTTAGATAAAAAGAAAGCGATAGATGAAAGCAAGCAGCGCGCGCGTGTGTCAAGCTAGCAGAGGACATGCGTTTCACCGAGATATTCGCAGCTGACTAACTACATACATACGTAGATAGATCTGCCGGTCCGGTGTGTGCCGACCGGCCGCTCGGCGGCGGTGGCGGCGGCGGACCGGTTTGCGGCCCGACATACGCAGTTACGCGTCACTATATACATACAACGTCCACTTGTCCGTTTGTTTGTATATAGTAATATTTACATTATTATTCGTAGTTAGTTTACTTACATTTATATTATTATTTACTTTATGCTGTACATTATAAAATTATATATGTTTAAGTTATAAGATTAGTTGTAAGTGTTAATATTAAAAGTATATTATAATACAACCGAATATGAAAATATCTTAATTTTGTACTGATAAATTAAAGTGGCGTACAGTAATTGCGTAAGCAATAAGGTGACCGCCACAAATAACCTACTTTTCCTAAGCCTTAATCTTTCGGCTAAAATAAATAATGTGTTTTATTGTTACATACATACATACATACACTTCACGCCTGTCTCCCAGTGGGGTAGGCAGAGACTACAGATCTCCATTTGTCACGATCCTGACATACCCCTTTCGCTTCATCTACATTCATCATACATCTTTTCATACATGACCTCCGGTTTCGAGTACTTTTCACGCCACCTTCGGTCAGGACATCACCAATCTGGTCTTTATATGTCCTTCTGCGGCGACCTCTACTCACCCGGCCCATCACATCACCCATATAAATCTCTTTCGTCAATCGACTTTCATCCATTCTCTCCATATGCCCAAAACACCGAAGCATGCCCTTTTCAATCTTGGTCACTACGTCTTCCTTCAAACCGCCACTTTCCCTTATCACACTATTCCTTATCCTGTCATTCAATGTCACGCCTTTCATGCTCCGCAATGACCGCATTTCTACGGCATTGACTTTCCTTTTATGCTTCTTCTGCCATTCCCAACTTTCACTCCCGTACATTAAGGTAGGTGCCAGTACAGCGTCATGGACAGCCAATCTTGCCTTTTTTCGACATGAATTGGCTCTCCATAACACTGCGAAGGGCACCGTTAACCTTATTACCCGCACTCTTCTTTCAATATCTTTGTCAAACTTTCCATCACTTGTAAATAGAGATCCCAAATATACAAACTCATCAACTTGTTCAACTTTCTCACCGTCAATCATGCACTCACAAATTGTCCTTTCATTATTTTCGACTACCATTACTTTGGTCTTACTAGCATTCACTTTCATTCCTTTCCTTTCAATGACTCATTCATACAATTAATCATCTGCTGCAATTCATACGCCGACGGTGCAAGAAGAACTTGATCGTCAGCATACAAAAGGCATTTGATGATTAAACCACCCATATCTAGACCCCAATCACGACCTTTCAGATCTTCCAAACAACTGTCCATGAACAGATTGAACAGCCACGGAGACGCTACGCAACCCTGTCTGACACCTCTATGGATGCCAAACCAGTCTGAGTAGGTCCCGTTTACCCTGACACAGGCACTGGAATCATCATAAAGTGATTTCAAAGCCCGTACCAAGGTCCTGTCCAACCTGAACCGGGACAGCCGCAAGGTCCACAACTCATTCCTGGGTACCCGATCATAAGCCTTCTCTAAGTCCATGAAAGCGCAGAAAACCTTTTGGTTTTTAGCCAAAAACTTCTCCGTCACTTGGCGCAAAGAGAAGACTTGGTCGGTGCATCCCATTCCCTTCCTAAAACCAGCTTGTACATCCCAGATTTTTTCATCAGTCTCACGTATTACTCTTTCGATCAACACTTTTGCATACATTTTGCCGACGATACTAAGAAGGCTGATTCCTCGGTAATGGTTGCAATCCTGCTGTGAGCCCTTACCCTTATACAGTGGAACGATTACGGCTTTGCACCAATCACTTGGTACTCGGCCGTATCGCCAACCTGCATTAAAAATAAGGTACAGCAGGTTCGCCACCACCGCACCACCAGCCCTCAGCATCTCCAGCGAAATCCTATCATACCCAGCCGCTTTTCAATTTTTCATTCCTTTCATAGCCTTGAAAATTTCATTCATAAGTATCTCACTTTTATTCTCTTCGCCATCCATATTACCCACATCAACCAAAGTCGACGCGGTGCTACATTCAAACAAATTTTCAAAGTATTCCTTCCATCTTCTTACAACCATATTTTCTTCATTCAAAATTTTTCCATCCTTATCTCTAATTGCTTTCTTGCTATGATTCTCTGACTTTCTTCTGGCTGACCGGACTAGTTTCCAAAATAGCCGAATATTATTTTGGAAGTTGTCAGAGAACCTCTTTTCATTCCGCTCTTTTAAATCAATCTTCTTACGTACTATCAGTTCTTTCACTCTCTTCTTTAAGCACTTGTATTGAGACATTTTCCTTTCACTTTCATCCACATTAGTTGCTGGGGTGTTGGCTCTCATGGCCAACACATCCATGCCTTTTTCTTTTCATTCACACCCGTGCTTACTTCCTCATCCCACCAGAGCTCACAGTCTCTGGAGACATTCTTCCTCTTTCGCACCCCGCATACCTCAGTGGCTATCTCAACCATACCATTTTTGAAAACATTCCATACATTATCTATCTCATCTTCTCTTATTTCTTCATTCACTATACTGAGTTTTTCTTTCAGCATTGATCCATACTTCTCTTTCACGTCATCCTTCCGGAGTTGATCAACTTTTATTCTTTGCAAGCCTGTGTTGACAACAGGAGCCCGATGACGCCAACCCCGGAACACACCACTAATTCGGCTGACAACCAAATAATGATCGGTCCCAACATTAGCACCACGATAAACCCTAGTGTCAAGCACATGCTGCTTCAGTCGTCCATCCACAATCACAAAGTCAATCATACTTCTATCTACACCCCGTTGCCAAGTATACGTGTGGATCTTCCTGTGATCAAACATGGTGTTTGTCACAGCAAGGTCCCACTCCATACATATCTCGAGAAGGCTCTCACCGTTCTCGTTCACTCCTTCATCACCAAACAAGCCCAGAACACTTTCATACAAATCACGCTGTATACCCACTTTTCCATTAAAATCCCCTAGCGCTATGATCAACTCATTTTTCTTACATTCTGACAGCACACCCCTGACATTCTCCCAGAACTCTTCGCGTTCTCTAAGTGGCTTAGACATGTCGGGTGCATATACACCCAACACGAACAAGTGCTTTATGCCAACTTTGAGTCTCGCCCATATGAGTCTGGGGTTCACGCATTCGTAGCTCTTCAAACAACCAGCCATTCGCTCGGAGAAGACAAGACCAACGCCTTGACATGCACGCTGGCAATGCGGCACTCCCGACCAATACGCGGAGTCCTGTCATGGCCATGCGTGGTCCTGTCTATACCCTTTCGCTTCGTCTCATTCACACACATTAAATCAATATTCTTATCATTCATCACCTTGAAAACTTCATCAATCTTACTGTCCAATCCTCCACAAACATTCAGCGTGGCAAATCGAGCCTCCGCAGTCCACTTTTCGCCTCTCCGAGAGACCTGACATGACGGGTGGCGAGCCTCGTCGCCACCCGTCACGTCAGGTCTCTCGTAGGTTTTCTGGGTTATGTGGAAAATCCTATGATTCATCATTTATGTTTTAGTAGTGGCACCGCATATGTAACACCTTTTGAGTAGAAACAGTATCTGTGTATGCGTTACACGCTTTCCGTCAGTCATAGTCAAAAGCATTTCGTGTTTCACGAACACTTTGGTGCCGTTAATGTCTCATGATGTTGGAGCAAGACTGTTAATTTGAACAAACCTTTTTTCGGCGTATAGGTAGTAATACCTCAAGGGTGGTCCCATTTAAATTTAATAATAAAAAAAACAACCCCCAAGGGTGGACAATTGGGGATGAACTTTTTTATACGCAATATCTCCGCCGATTTTAAACCAATTGGAACGATCATTTTTTTGTTGAATAGGTATTATCAAAAGGGTGGTTTCATGTGATTTTGAAGAAAATATTTCGTTTAGTAGGCCTACCCATATTAAATGCACAAAAGGTATCTACAAAAAAGTAACACTAAAAAGTTTAAAATAAAATAATTATTAAAAAAAATAAAAAAATATACTGATATACTTATTGTTTTTCGGAGTCGGTGCCAGTAATAAATGAATATTAAACGTAATGAAATAAGAAAGTACCCAATAAAACAAAAAATATTAAGAAATAAGTTGTATGTTAAGCCTGGTACAACAAAACCTTTTTTTTTTTACCTGGGGGAATCCTCATGGACACCCCGCCGCCATGGGGACAGCGAACGAGATAGTGTCGGACTCTTACCGACTAAACCCCCACGATGACCTCCGTGTCGCGAACAGGGCGGGTCCCGAGTGTACCCGAAGGAATTGCGTCAGGACCCGCCCAAGCGATCTGTCCGGCACTCGGACTCCGGCTCGGGGCAGACGGTGGCGTGTCTGCCCCAGCGACCTTCATCGCTGACGGCGGTTACCAGGTCATAGGGTAACCGCCGCCCTTCTCGGGGCCGTACAAGCAGGTGCCGGGGACCCCACTCCGACACTCACGAACCCAAGGACCTCTTTTAGGACGCCTTATACGCCAGGCAGGGGATACCGTAGTCCTATTCTTGTCTAAACGCCCGGAACTACAGGGCTCGGTACAACAAAACCTATACCAACTAAGAATAACAAATACAATAGAATACAACAAACAAAAAAGAAAGCAATAAATTGAAAAGGTCACTGGGCAACTTAGTATGGAAACCATACCCACGGCCTACAAAAACAAAATTGGTTTGGATGTTTAGATAAACATCCCTAGTTCACGAAAATATATGTCGCATTAATGTAGTGTATGGGAATCTGCCCAAAAAAATAAATTAATGTATAAGTAGAAGGAGGGATAATTCGACATTTGTCGATTATTTGCAACGGTTTTTTCGTCACATGGTGGACCAACTAAACTCGTTGCGTTGCTGCTGCTTTAACTATATCGATTAATCATACATTATGTTATCTCATTTAAAAACTATTACATAAAATTAATATCACCTCTAAACGATAGGAATCTAATTATTATTTTCAATAAAACAAATGTGTAGAATTACAATATCGTATCAACATGATCAAAGTCAACAGGCACGGTAGTTTCGTCAAGAACCTTGCTGGCGCATCTATTTGTTCCTGACAAAAAGGTGACCATACTGGCTATATGTGCACAGCGTGCGATAGTTCGGCATCCGTGGATACAATAACAGTAATAATCTTCTATACATACCATCCCTGTCCTCATTTATAGAGTTCATCAATATGTAAGTGTAATATTGTTTACTTCTGACCTGTCGCGACTGAATTCTACCGCGAATCAATGTTCTTTTATTTACCGATTTGTGGTGACGGTAAAGTTCCACAATATATAGGCCATTTGGTCGTAAGTGTTCATGGACGTATGATCTGGCGATCCTTAGGTGATAGGTGCCCAGTGGAAATAATATCAAGTCGTCGAACGTCCACCGTGTGAAATCGAACGCGGCATCACTGGCATCAATTGAAGTAAAGGCTACAAAGCGTACTTAACCCAACGTGACAGGGGGTGAGCCCATCGCCGTTATAGGGTTCACACACCTTGTGGTGTGCAGGTTTCATCACGAATGTTGTCCTTCACCGTACGAGCGCTGCGTTGCGTACACTGACTCTGAAAAAGAGTCCCATTGGTACACGTACAGAAGCCGGACTCGAACCCGCGACCTCCCGGTTACAAGTCAAGGATCCGATGAACTGGAAAAGTGTACTGTGAGAAGTGTTTCCTTCGTCGCAACACAGAGCGGCTACGCAAAACACAACTGTTTAGTATTTTCACATCAACAAAATACTAATAAAACTTTCCAATAAGCGAGTGAAGTGGCTAATGCACCTCCTAGCCGTGCATTTCTGTTATTGTAACTACTTTTATTGATTACAACAGTAAATATTTTGAAACACTTAACGTTGTTTTTAAGACATCTGCCGCGATTTTTTGTTCTAAAAACTACATACAATGAAAGGTATACTAAAACTCAATAATTTAAAAGTAATTTAATGTTTGTAGGACATATTTCGAAAACCGGGTCAGATTTCGCCCAATGACCTTTGCGCATCCGAAAATTCAGTATTTTTGACACGAGCGTCAACGGTCGCTCACTCGAGCAACTCGAGCAAGAGACGTGCGCGCCCGCGTTCCCCGCCGCACCGCACGGCCCCGCATCGCGCCTTGCGTCCCCCGCCACCGCGCCGGCCACCGCACGCCTCTTGTTCGCGGCTAAACTTAATACGGCTGGCACCGACTCCAAAAACCAATAAGTATAATATCAGTATAACTGTTGTAAGATATTTAGCTGATTTAACTTTAATTACTTTGACATAGTTTAGCAAAATTATAGTATTAGGTAATAGATATTAGGATTTATTTTTAAGTATTTTAAGTCGGTTTTATTTTTTTTTAATAATTATTTTATCTTATTATTATATTTTGTAGCTAAGATCACGGTTCACAGCGCGATTCTAGCAGAAAGTGATATTTACATTTTTATATGGCACTATTGATGTTCATATTCTGAAAATGGGGGCTCATTAGCTCCGACCAACGATCTATTTCTCAGCATTATCAAAATTGTCTAAAGTTATTTTTTGTAGCTAGAATCACGCATACCCTGAGCGAGCCTCTTAAAACGGAAACTGCCAATGAATGTATTAAATATGTGGCTGCGTAGAGAAGTTTTCAAACCATTTAATAAAAATACTTAATGATTATTTTCCAATTATTTCTTTATTTTTCACACACTAATTACATAAGTAGAATGAAAAAATCTTCGGCTGGATAGTTTTAGGATCCAATGACATTGGAATTATCTGCGTTTAAAAAGTTTAAAAAGTCATTATCTGGAAGAAAATAATACTTTCTTTAATCTTTATTCATAATATAAATAAATAATTGGGTACTTTTGTTCACAGAACAATAAACATACACTTATTGAAAAGGGTTATCTACAGCTTTTAAACGAATTGGTCGAGATAACTAGAACTCTCATAGAGAGGTTTCAGATACCATCAGGTATAGTAAGTACATGTACCCCATCTATTTCCGATACATCAGTTTGACTTCCATCACTTTCACTGAAAACTATGGCATGCGCTTTCCCGACGATGTTGACGAGGCTGATCCCGCGGTTGCTGGTGCAATCCTGCTGTGAACTCGCCCTCTTAACACTGCTTCTATGTAAAGTGCTAGATGACTGGGATACATAAAGCAGATCACTCAAGATATGCAGACAGAAAGAAACCTGAACAATTTTGAGCAATTTATGATCTTTCGACACGTTTGACTGACATCTGACCTACACAGGTCCTACTCTGTTAAATACACTATGATACAAAGTCTCTTTCCGCTGTCTGTCCCTGTGTATGCTAGACATTGAAAACAATGCAACAGTTTTTCATACGGTTTCTTTAATAAATAGCGTGATTTTAGAGGAAGCTCATGTGTTCATGCTAAAATCATGCATGACGTAATAGCAGAGAAACACTGTTAAGGACTAATAATGCACATTGCCAAAACAATGTTTGCCGGGACAGCTAGATATAAAATGCTGATTCTTCAATAACTGTCGCGAGCGAACCCGCGCCACTTTCGTCTTATGGTGGCATATGAAGGGTACACGGAAATAGCATGTCTAGTCACATTTTTTTAAAAATGGGTTTTTAATCTAAAAAGCTGGTTCTCGTAATAAACTTATTTTTGTTTTAATTTGTTTAAAATTTAATTATTATATATCCATTTTGTTTTGTCGACAATGTTCTAGACCGCTCTTTATTGTCCAATGAAAAAATAGGACTCTAAGTCCTAACTATTAACTGTCAGAGCGTTCATAGATTTCAATAAAATAATAATTTGTTCACTTGACTTCGCATTTTTATTTCTTGTATGTAACTGACAAAGTACGTTTTTTTCCTGTTGAGTGGAGGTTTAGTTACGATTTATTATAATAAACGTATCAAAATATTGCTTTTAACAAATTTTTAGTTTATAGGTATAAAAAATTGTGTGCGTCAGGATGGCTGGACCATGTTGCATTTTTCAGAAATTCCTAACCCTAAAAGTTAGTACCAGCATGGTACTAGTTGGTACCTATCGTAGAATAGTTGGTACCTACGTAAAAAGAGAATAAATAGCATTTACAAGTGGCCCGCCATTCTGACGTCAGGATGGCTGGACCATGGTGGAGTTGGCCTAGTTACGGTAACTTTGGGGGGGAAAATAGGTGTGAATCAGTTAGCCTATAGTTGGTACCTTCGCAAAGTATCAATTTTATCCCTCTAGCCCCATTAACACTAAAGTTATAGCCATTTTAGTAAAAAATGTCCTTAGCAACCATTTTTATTGAAATATTCAGTTAAGTACAAAGCATTTGCGAG